>JBBPOM010000211.1:0-37429 GCA_038091455.1 Leccinum uliginosum
TACATCCGCTGCTTGAAGGACCGGGTATGTGAACAAACCAGTATTGAGCAACGACTCGTCTACATCGTCTTCTGAGCTCGCATTCCTAGATGCAGCCAGTCACGACTAGGAGAAGTGAGAGGGGCAAAAAGCTTGCTCTGGCTCGTCACTGACCTTCCGTGTGGTCATCCGGCGCAGTTGTCCCATTGGAGTGAGGCAGCTCAATATCCAACACAATTCCGTGTGATGGCGGTTCTAAGGACACATTGATTGAATAGCTAAAGACCCGAAAGAGACCAAGGTTCTTACATGGTCCTGGTGAAACACTATCGAACGTGCTGGGTCGACGCTAATCGCAAGAAGCACCGCGAGCATGTCGTCCCTGGCGGTGCGCAGAACGGAAGGGTCTTGGGGCAGGGTCAACGCGTGCCATCCGACGATAGAAAAAAAGCAAGACATCATCCTGTTGTGCAGACTTCTGCAGCCTGACCCAGTTGGATAGCGCTCCGAGATAGTTGCCCAACTGTGCGCGTTGCCTTAGCCCGAAACGAAACAAAACTTGGTGTGCCTACGTGTGGGATGCCTGTTGGCTGTATTCCTGAGAATACGACGTGCTTGGTCGCCATTTGGCGGCGCTGGCACCATAATGATATCGTACAAGCACGTTTGCCAAAACGACCCAAAGAAGGGACGATGGTCATTTAGCATGGGTGGTTTGAAACTCCGTCGCCCATTTGTTCTTTCTTCTTAACCTTCATCATCGACGTCCTCGACCCGGGCACCCCGCAATGGATCTCCAGCTTGAATTGGGTTTGCCCGGCGGAGATAGGTTCTACGATGTGACACAGGTGTTCGCCTCTGCAACTAAAGGTAAATAAATACCTTTGCGCGACTGCCCTCCCCATTCAACGTCGAAATTCGAGATATGCCTTGGGGGGGACTCCTCCTGGCCATAGACTTTACCCTTCAAGACGCGATGGCTGCCTTCGAAGTAGGTAACAGCATGCTTGCTAGCCGCGCGTTTTGGCTCAGCAGCATCACTGAACACCAAAGATCGGGGAGCCGCGGTTCGACAGCGGCCTCGCACTCATGGACCAAACGTGGCCCGTATCTGATCCCCTCGAACCTTTGTTCCCGGAGGAGGTCTGTTGGATGATAGATCGCTCTTTTGCCTGCGAGGTGAATCATCCAGATACATGTCGTCGTTGCCTGTTGTCGACTGGTTTTAATTCGTATGCCCCTTGTCGTTGCGTCCCAGATGGAATGGCATACTGGGGAGTCATCGCTCAAGACGTCGACATGTAACACTGGCCCTCCGATCTCCCCTGCGTCCCCAAGAACTAGGGCATCTTGGACAACCTTGGCGAGATCGAGTGCCTCTTTTCGAACAGGACCAGCACAGTGAGTAACTACTACTTAACTTGTCAAAGCTTTATTTTTATTTTTCATCTCCTTCTGTATGACCTTACCATATCTACAGACGAGCTCATCAGACACGTCTATTACTTCGTCGAAAAAGGGCATGTCACGATCGTCGAGAGCCCAATGGACACGGTGCGTGCTTAGTGAGACAACCCTCCCATCCCCCTCAGTCGATGACCTTTGTCACAGGGAAAAACTCTGCATGCAATGAGCTTTCTCTGTGCGAGCATATCTTGGCCAAAAGGGAGCGCGCGTGCGTCAAGGGCAGATTTCTCGGCAAGCAACACAAACTGACGGTGAGACTTGTTCGCTCCTTGTGAGGTCGAGTGACTTATTCACTACTATCTGTGTCCGTCCAAGCACCTCAGTCATTCGCAAGGTACCAAGGAGGGATAAAGTGCGTATTTTATATTTGTTCACACCTAGCAGTTCTCCTTACCTCTTACAGTAATGGTTTGGAAGTTTTATTAGTCCTTCGTGAGTGGGTTGCTCGGTGAGAGGAAGTATGAAAAGTGTATTGTACGACAATACTACGAATGGGTACAGTGTCGACTTTGCTATGGGTGGAATGCAGTGAGCGGGAATGCACGAGAATCTGTTACTAGATTCTGTGGGTGTGTGGGGAAGGTCGGTCCGGCGGGTTTTCGTTCGCGAAAGCCGAGTCACGCGAGTTGGGATCACAAACCCTAAACGATGGGGTTGGGTCGAGTTGCGTGACGGACGCGATGAAACCGAGAGAAGGGCGAGGAAGGACCTAACCTTCTGAGCGCTTGGGAGGGTCGAATCGCACCAGAGAAAATCTGCCGGAAGATGAGAAACGGGCGGAATGGACGGGCACGAAGGGACCAAAACAAAGCGCAGCTTACAACCGAGGGCTCGTCCTACAGTCCTAGCCACACACCGAAGCTGCGTGATCACTGATCTGCATGTATGAATCAAGGTGTCATTTGAAGGAAGAAAAAGATGTAGGTAGGTATTAAGAAGTGATGAGACCGTGACGATGGATGTAATTTGTGATAACCGAATCTATGTCTCGAAGGCGATCTGTGTCGACGGACGAGGAGATAAAGAGAGGAAGTACTGTTTTTATACGGCGCCAATACTCCAGGAAAGCCCTGGAAGACCAACGGCCTTGAGTGGCAATGATATCCGGATTAACGCCTTGCAGGAGGAGTTCCATGGTCCTTCCGATGCGAAACGCGTGTCCGGGCATGTTGGGGAACCCGTTGCCTGACCAAATTTGGTTACAACGAGAGATAAAGACTGATTTCGTGAGGGGGAGCCATCCGCCATCGGTACGATACGCGAAAAGTGGAGCCGTGGCCGGGATATCGTGATTGATGTTCTGATGAGCGAGAATGGCGCCGAGCGGATCTGTGCAATGAGGGCGTGCTGTGACGGAGATGTTCTCGCCTTGTTCCTGTTTGGTTTTGGACCAGGAGATGTGGAAGGAGGTGAAGGAGGTGGAATCTGGGAGCGACTGTACGACCAGAGGTAGGATCGAGCGAGATACGTGTTTGTAGGGATGAAAATCCTTGGTAGAGCGGGGGATGAGTTCGCCAAGTCTGCAGCAAGACCAGAAGGCGACACACGCGACTGAGGAGACGGCAGTGTCGAGAGGGTCAAGGGGGTCGAGAGCTTGAACGAGAATGGTAAGTGCTTCAATGGTGACCGGGGGGCGTTTGGCACGATGAGATGAGGGTGGGACCATTTGAGCCAGGCCCCGGCGTACGGAACGAAGCATGTCTGCGCTGTGCCATTGAGCACCGTTGACCAGATGCCAGAAGTGTAAACCAGCGAGCCAGTTGTTGAGCGTCTTGTCTGAGATCGAGCCAGCGTGTGCAGCGGCGAAGGTGGAGATGAGTTCTTGAGCCGCGGGCATGCGATCAACCTCCCGGATGTTGACCTGATCACAGAATTGAGTGAATCGCAGCAGGCCCCCAGCACCATAGTTACCGCGGGTGTCGTGGTCTAACGATCGAATCATGACCTAAGAAATGAGAGAATTGAGAAATGGGAGTAAGATACGAGCGGAAAAGATTGACTTGAAAAAGTTTAAAGACGACCGAGTCCGGGAATTGTGCCTCAAGATCTGTCTGCCATTCTCGACCTGCGGGGGTGGTCCATAGCAAAAGACGATCGCTCGCCGGAACATGAGATCTGTGAAGGGAAGGGGCAATATGGGAGGTGGCCCTGGGGTTCCTTGGGAGACGTGGATGGGAAGTGTGGAGGGAAGCCGACACTGCTGAACGAGTAGGGTTGTGATGGGTGGCGACGTTCGACCAGAACTCGGCAGCGGCAACTTGCGAGATGTCGACGCCTGACATGAGTGCGTCGAAGGTGTTTGGTACGTCATTCGGCATGGTGGAACCAGGAGCGATGGGAGGTGGGAGGTCGAGGCGGAGGGAGAGATCCGGCAGCCTGAGTCCGCGTGAGATGGGGTCCGCACGATTGAGTGCCGAGGGGACGTAAAAGAGAGTAATGGAAAGATTGCACTCAAGGAGGATCACCTCCGCGCGTCTGATGCAGGCGTTGACCATATGGTTGCGACTCCGCCCCTTTCGGAAGGCGTGAATCGCGCCCTCGTTGTCACTTCTGATAAGAACATTGGCATCTCGGATGCCATCTGCAGAGATGGGGCGGATGGCAAGCTCGATGGCGACAGCTTCGAGCCATCCGATGTCGCGGCCCTCACCGGGAGATCCCCGCCAGGACTCACGGGTTCCCCAGAAGAACCACCGGGATTTGCATAGAAGACCTATGCCATGGCTGGAGGAGGCGTCCACCCAGAGATCATAGTCGCGAGTGGGTGGCTTGGGGAGGAAGAGCCGGGGTGTGTGATAGTTTTTCAGGATGTCTAACCACCATTTCAGGTCAGTGACAAGCGAACGAGTCATATAGCGGTGGGCACGCTCGTGAGGAAAATCAGCGAGCCACGAGTAGAGGTTGGCAAGATAAGATTGACCGTGTGGGAAGACGAAGGTACAATGATTGAGGTAGCCGGCGACACTCTCGGCCTCGTTCTGGGGACCTGACGATCCTTGAAAGTAGATACGAAGAGGGAGAGTTTGACGATGTATTTGCAACATTTGGCTGAAGTGAGGGTGACCGAGCATGCGGGGATGTTTGAATGCCGCCAGATGCTGTGGCGAACTTTCGGTATGATGCTTATGATAACCTTCCGTCGTCAGTGGCCTTTCAATTTGCTGTGTTTCCGGGGTCCAGGGTCGCCCGGAGGCCTTCATATTATTTTTGCTCTCGCTCACCGGAACGTAGTTATCTGGACTTCTTCCAGGGCTCCTTAAAGCGCGATGTGGCATGAAACATAGGATTGCCTTGCACGCGCTCGCACGGAGGCCACTCGCAAACACCAATATGACTCTGCAAGGACGAGAGAAGAAATTTCGTGTCTCGTTCAGCAGCCATGCGAGGGAAAAATACCATACTCGTGGCAACTTGATGCTACAGAGGCCTTACTGTTGGGTATTGACAGCATAATCATTGCTGGCACCGGTGCTGGCAAGAGACTGCCATTCGTTATGCCGCTTTTTAAGGATCCAAAAAAAAGCATCATTTGAATTATCTCACCTTTAAAATCCCTCCAGCATGATCAGGTTTGTTTTATGTCTTCGAGCAGCACCATCGGAGTCTCATCCGAGTTTCTGTCTGCACAGAAAGAGCAATTTCGGAACATGAAGGTCTCAGCAATTGATGTTAACAGTGATACACTGGCATGGAGTACAAGAATGAGAAAGGTACGGCAAGTTTATGATTAGACACGAAACCTCCGACGAGTCATTTGTAATTGCAACCACAGGACTTGAAAAACCGGCGTTATCAGCCTGAGGTGATTCTTGTTGGCCCAGAGATGTGCCTGCAACATCACTGGCAGGGATTTCGTGACCTACTTAAATCACCCAAGTTCACGAAAGATCTAGTAGTTGGTGTTGTTATTGATGAAGCACATTGCATTTCACAGTGGGGAGGTGACTCGGACTTCCGCCCAGCCTACAGCAAACTGGGAGACCTGCGGTCTTTCGTACCACCTAATATTCCATTCCTTGCAACGTCCGCTACACTGCCAGTGACTCCTATTCCGTGAAATTCAGCAGAAACTGCACATCCGTTCGACTGATTCGTTCTTCGTCAACCTGGGCAACGATGGCCCAAATATCACGCCCCATGTGCACGGCATGAAGAATGCACGCGATTATATGTTGCTCAAGCTCTTTGGAACGAGCATTGCAGGACCTGAAAACCTTGCAAAAACGATCATTTTCGTTGATTCACTTCAGAAAACACTCGAAATCCAGCAGTTTCTACGACAGCACTTACTGTCTTCATGTCATGATGCCATTGACATCTTTCACGCGCTCCTTAGTCCCCAATCACAAAGGCGCGCTATGGCTCGGCCTCATGGTGGTCAAGTGAAGATCCTTGTGGCTATGGAAGCCGCAGCAGGTATGGTAAGTAACTTGCGGTTGCTTATCATCATGCGTGCACAGTAAAAATGGCTGAAGGGTGCTGACATACCTGATATTGCACTCGTCATCCAATTTGGAGTGCCCGCTTCACTTGAAATATGGACTCAGCGGGCTGTTCGTGCTGGGTGCTCGGTTACCATACAAGCTCAGGCCATCCTGCTAGCTGAGAAGTCTATGTTTCAGTTGTGGCAGAAGAGAACCCGGAAAAAGCGCTGTGTTGAAGAAGATGATAACCTCACCCATTCGGAGGGTGAACCAGACATTATTGATGTGGAGGGCGAGCAATCAGCGACTTGGAAGAAAGCAGTAGATCCTGATTTGCAGGAATGGATTGAGACGACCGGGTGTCGACGGGACTTCACTGATCAATATTTCAATAATCCTCAGGCTCCAGGACGTCGAGGTGAGAAAAAAATGTATCGGGTAGATTCTAAGGAAACTCACTGCAACTTGAACCTAGAACCATTGGGCAAGTGTTGCGACCCATGACTAATCGCAGTAGCCGCTTCCAAACGCTGTCAGGTACACAGCCCAGAAGTGTTCACACAACACTGGCACCTCTTACGAAGAGTCCCAACTTGGCCAATCGTAAACGCCCATTGGATGATGGTCAATCAGGCCTTGTCTATACCATCTCAAATCAAATTTGAAGAAGGGACTGGTTCAGACGACCTTCAAACTGGAGCCACCAAACGAGCACTGGGGCCACAGATCCGCCGGGGTGAACGGCTAAAGAATGCTCGAGTGGTACTCACCAAATAGTGTAGAGGTCAAGCTCACGGGCTACTCTCCCAGCCCATTCACTGCTGAAGCTATACTCCCTGATACCATCTTGACGACACTTGCTTCACATACACGCATCAACTTTACACTTGCCGGCAGACCTGGCTGGCGCTCTCAAGAGACCTTGGATGCTCATGGATGAGCTGGGTGAAGAAATCATCAAGGTTCTGCATGAGCCTGAGGCGGATCAAAGTTTCAGCAGGCAGACAAAGTCACGAGGCAGAGGTTAAGACGAGTACACGAGCCAGACCGATGCTGGTCTAGCGTGAGCGCGACAATAGTCAAGCGGCTCGAATGGATACAATAGAGATTAAGTAATTCTCGGTAATTTCCGTGGAGTAGTCTGGTACGGCAGGCGATGATTCGGGTCAGGAACGGATTAATTTTCCAACTCCGACATCGAGGCTTATATACTGTATTTACTATTTCACCTCGGTGTGTGCCGGCGCCTCATGTGGCATCTCGGCTTGTCACATGTATGGTCAGTGCGCTCAACACAAAGAGACATGCCAGGACAAGAAGAGATTGACAAAAAAGGTCGCCCGTTGTGATGATATACCCTCTTATTCAGTCCGTCTCTCTCACTGGCAGAGTGCAACCACTGACGACTCAGAGCTTTTGATGGCATCCAACTGGTTCAATATTGCGGCTCAATGGCAGGTAAGTTGTTGACTCATTACATTGCCTTTTAGCCTTCAAACATTTACTCTGTTATGTTGTAGGCTGTGTCTTCTTCAAGCAAACCGGACCCATAGTCGCCTGGTGTGCTCACTGGCGCTGTATCATCAATTGAACAACCATCGCTCAAGATTGACACCGTGAATCCCCCTCTGGGGCCATTTCGGTCATGCCACAGCCTATACCCTTCTGGCCGTCTCCAAATCTTTACCGTGACTGACTTTCGCATGGCATGTATGGACTGCTGTACCACACGGCTGCTATCCCATCACCTCCAAGTCATGTGTACAGAAACACAGTGATGCCATATCAAGCTACGGCTGTTCTTCCATCACATCATGTGCACGGAAACATGCTGTATCATTGTGGCATGCTGCTGTTATCCCATCGCCTCACATGCACACATATGTGCCTTACATAGTACCGCCCATAATACCTGCTCAATAGGCTGGCGCTCCTACCTATCCAAATAGTGTATTGTTTTCTCACTTGAGGTGAGTACAATTTACAAGTCGGTACTGGTATCTCTAATCCTCTCCCTCTCTGCCATACTAGTCCTCCTCCTGCGACTCGCGAGCGAGTAAATTTCTAGCCGTCACTCCGAGCAAGCCTTTGAGCAATGAGAGTTGTGTTTTGTAGCTTCACAATACCAGTACATACAAAATCTGTTGCTTTGTCACAGTTTGTCCCAATTACTGCACATCCTGGAATATAGTGATGAATCTTGGCTTCTTCATAAGCACCTTGAAGAAGTTTGACATCTGCATTCTTCTTCGGTGTTCCATGCCTTAAACCATGCGTGACTCAGAATGTGCCAAACTTTTTTTCCATATGCTTTCCAAGTTGTCGAATAATACACAGTGCTGAATGCAATTTTCTAAAGTAATACCACTGTGCAGTGGGACCTTCAGAGCGGTAAGGGATCTGTGATATTAATGTTAAAGAGTGTCATTGCAGTACAATTCCACTGACATTGATATCTTTCACATTATGTTCTTGGATCATGTCAATGAATAAGAAACTATCTGATTTTCCCTCGAAGTTGACCAGCCAGCATCTTGAATGCTCCCAAACAAAGTCACTTCAGATGTGAGGAGTCAATGCCAGGTACTCCCATAGGATAATGACAACTGACCAAATTATTGGAGGTCACTCTTTCAAGTTATGGAGTCCTTGAAGTAGCTCCAAGCCTCCAACACTTCAACAACATACTACTTCTTATTTCCACATCTCTCTTCAAGTTCCTCAGTAAGATCATCAAACTTGGTATTAGTGTAGAACTCTTTGAAGGTATCATTGGCCAGTAGTATTTGCAGTAAGACAGCGACTGCATCTAACTCCGGATTGACAACCTCACACAGGCATGTCAAAGAAAACTCCTCCATGACATTGTGAGCAGCTCGTGCACAAGATTTGTGGGATCCAGAAGATCTGGGTGGTTTCCATCAGTGGTGATGAATGCCAGTGATAGGAAGCTTTTTACTATTCATCAGTGAAGTAGTACTAATGGTTCCATTTGAAGTACATTCTGCATCCCCCAAGCTCAGTGCAAGGAGGAATTGTGGCAGGGTCAGTCTGACCCCAGATATCTGCTTCAAGATAAACTCAACCTTGTCCACCATCTCAGATGATGTTGAAGACTTGGAGGAGACATCTTCAACGGCATCTTACTATTCATTATCTGCAACAGACAGCTCGTTTGTGCCTGACAAAGGTCTACGGCCCAGGCCAACACCATGAAATTGCCCTGGTCGAGACTCCAAGGTGGCAGCAGACTCGGATGGGCTAGTAGCTGACTGAGTGGAAGTTGAAATCTGATTTTCTTCATTATCTATGTCCCAGTCATCTTCATCGTCATTCTGTTGAAGTAGTGTACTCTAGGAGAACATCATGATGCTTTGAGTGCTGTGTTTTAGTGGTTGGAGGGCAGAACAGTGACATTGATCCGTTATCATTGCATTGCGTCAGCTCATTTAGATAACTATGTTCTGATGAGCGAGAGCAAAAATAATTTAATTATCAACCGGCATGGTTGGACAACTACCTAATTGAATGTGTTGTGCCTATGACTTGGACACTCCATGATATGTGATGGAAGGAGAGTTTGCTATACGAACTGCACCAGATGTTTTGGAGAGGTTTCTGCAACATAAATTGAAATCCAGCTGGTACTCAGCTGTCTCCAAACAGATGGAACTGAGACTAAGCCAGATGGGACAAGGTCGAGGATGTGGTCAAACACATCAAATGCATTTGAGAGGCTGAGTCGGTCACCAGTCAGGGCTCGGTAAGCACAATTAAGCATTTGCTTAACTGAACTTCATCTCTTTCCACCCCATTGCATTTGACTGCAAATGGACAAACAGCAGACTAGCTCTCCATAAGGTTTACCGGCAGCAAGTCGTCATTTTCAGGTTGCCCAGCCCGATCAGATACCTTGGACACTGGAATATGCTCCTGCACCCAGTTTCATCATGATGCTCTGTGTCATATATCAGATCATTCTCACCAAACATGTCTTCTTCCCTGGTCTCACCGTGTGCTTTGCCCTTTTAGCATTGTATATTGGGATTTCCTGCCCTTCATCATCCACTAATAGCAATTCATCCACATTGACCGGTTTCCTTTCCTGAGCATCTGGTGAGCCATATATTTCCTCTTCATGTTGCTCAACAAGCTCTTCCATTCGTATTTCCTGCCATTCAGATAATAGTATAGATCTGTGATATTTTAATCAAATGTTAACAGATTATTATTTCAATTTGCTTACTGAATGTGTATAGCCAATGCAAATGTCATAGATCACATGTTCTGATAACTATGCAGCTTTTGCCAGTGATTTGCTTCTTCCTCTATATCTTCTTCATATCTGGAAATGGGCTGATACTGTCCATATTCAACAGCAATTGTGATTGGAACATTCTCTTTTAGGAACTCATTGTCTTTTCAATCCGAGTCATCTGTACCCATGCGTCTCAATGATCTTCAATTTCTTCATGCAATTCTTCTACATCACTATTTTGCATTTTGTGGATATTTCTTCCATGCCCTGTGTTAAATTTATATCTTATCAGCACAAAGTTCATATTGATAGAAAGCACACAGACCCACCCACAGCAGAAGTGCGCAGAATATCAACCAATGCACCTACTAAATGGGCCGCTTACATAATGTTGGTGATGTTCTTCAGGTTACTTGGTGTTAGATCCTCTGAAAAGTCCTCTCGGAGATAGATATTGTGGAATAAAACAACTTGGAAATAGTAGACGTCTTTCATGCATGTCACAGTGTTGGTGTTCTCCAGTCGGTTAATATTCCTTGCCTGTAAATCTGCTACCTCTTTGTTCTCCTCAAATGGGGACATATTGAAGGATTGCCAATCAATTCTGCAGGTACGTGCTCATTTCAAGGCTGGCAAATGTGGCTTCCCAGCAGCAGTGGTGACTTCATTCACATTGGGGGCTGCACGGCCACTAGTGGGTGAAATTTCTTATACTAAGTTTGGTTTGTAGGTGCCCCACTGTGTTCAGCATGCAATATATCATGACTTTTTGCCACCACTGGGGAAAAGTATCCCCTGATTCGAGCTATGTCAGACCGTGTACTACCTCACAGTGTCATTTCGCACCTCCCATTTGACTTGGACTCAAGAAGATGAATATATACTACAGTTGCATGGAGAATAGTTCCACGTACACCATAGCAATGTGTAAGTTGCATTTAACTTTCAAAGCAGTCTCTTACTCACTGGTTACATTACACTTTGTTTGCAGTTGTTGATCCATCCATCAAATTAACCTGGGTAGCTAAGAATGGGTCTGAACAAATGTCGGCAGTGCGTACAGATATAATAGCACTGGTACGTCTAGGTTTACTGCTACTAGTCAAGATGTGTCCAGGCTAATATGTCCAGTCTGTGAAGATGTCTGACTATTGCACCCAATTTCCGCAACAGCCCACACAAGTGACCATTCAACCAGACACAAACTCCCTTCAAGCCCTGGCATCTCAATATGTCAGTGGCCTTCAAGGTGATGCCTGGTGTTCTCCTGCATCCAATTCAGCTTAGACAATCGAGTGTGAGTTTGAAGAGTACATCATGGCACCACTCTGGGGGACTTCTGATCCGTTAGCATTTTGGGTTGTAAGTCACAGCACCATGACTCCAGATTCAGCATTGTTCTGAGTCGGGATTGCTCTAACTTCTTACATAACTTAGACTACAAAAACCACCTATCTGACTATCTTCAGGATCGCAATGGACTACTTACCCATTCAGTCCTCCGCTGTTCCATGCCAATAGGTATTTTCATCCAGTGCTGGAACCGACATACAAAAGCGGAACCAGATCAGCCCTACATTAATGGAGGCCATACATATGCTCAAGCTGGACATCACATCCACTGGTAGCCACTAACTCATCAACTTGAATGCAGCCGCCGACAATATTTGCACTCGAATGCAATAGCAATGAAATGCACAGTCCTCCTGTCTATCATTTCCAACCCTGTCAGTCGTCGCAGCGCTGGCATTGGTCAGCAGGCTGTCAAATTATGAATCATTCTCGCTACATCATTCTTGTAGTCCAATTTCAAATTGGCCCAAAGCCTCAAATGGGTCTAATATCTTGAATATGCTGCAGTTTTTTATTCAATATGTGTCCCATTTTATGGGCTGGTCACTGTGTAGTGGTATTGTACTCCGATTGTTGTACTTCATACTTGCAACTATATCTGGCTTGTCAGCTGGAGTCAGCTTGCACCAACTCAAGCCACTCTTAATTTTACTTTAGTTCGAGAAATTTAAGTCAATTTATTACGTAATCATTACCCCGAACGTACGCAACTGTAAGAAACCTTGCCTTCTCGTTTTCGAGCGCACTGCGTGCGCCGGCAGGGCTCCACATGCAGTAGACGGGGAGTAAAGTGCCGCGAAAGTGGAGTAAACTTGAAGTGAGTGTAAAGTGGGCGTACAGTAGCAGTAAAGCGTGTAAAGTGAAGTGAGCCGAAGAATTTAGTTAAATCCAGCTTAAATTTTGTCTCTGATTGGCTGGAGCGGCGGGCTGCTTAAATTTTTTCCTGGCCCCCGCTCGCGCGGGGCCAGGGACACTCGGAACCAATGGTTCGGCAACGCGCACGACGCACGGCAACAGCCTGAACCCCGCCACACGCTGTTCACCATCCAGCGTGAAAGACAATTCGATTTTTCTGCGTCTGTGCGCTCTCGCGCGCCTGCTGCAAGTTATTTCTCGTCGATCTCAGCCGTTCCTGTGTCCCTACGTCGAGACTGGACCCGCACGCCTCCCGCCTGACCTTTCCTTGTGCCGGGTCAGGCACCCCGACCGTGCTTTGCCGGACATCCCCGCGGCCGGTTTGATTTAACATAAATTTTTCCGATTATCTGTACTTACTGACAAACTGGCTTATTGTAGTTAACTGTGGGAAATATTAGCATGGTGGCCGATTTGGCTCCACTCCAGTAACCAAAATATTTCTATAATCAGAAATAGTTGAGCTGAGTGGAGTCTAGCTGAGCTGTGTCACCAGTCACCATTGCTTTGGTCGATCACTACAAAATACAAATGACAAATACATGACCACTTGCTTGTTTCACCTTCTTCATTTTGTTCAGCTGAAACAAACAAGAACAAACAAAACATCAAATGGTTGCTATCCCAGTGGCAGCATGTACATGTTAATACTACACTTCCACAATAACACTTTCCCACTTCTTGAGTACACTTTCCACACTGGACTTACCCATTCTACCCATTCACACCATCAGTACACTTCCATCATCATTACACTTCTACACACCTTGACTTTCACAGTACACTTCCTTTCCACAACCTTGACACTTCCAAACTACACTTCCTCTGACAAACTCTCTTGGTCAAAACACTTTGAATACGTCAGTTACACTTCCAAACCACACTTCCACATCTTGAGTACACTTCCATACTACACTTCCTCTACTAAACCCTCTCTGGTCAGAACACTTTGCACACTACAACTATACTTCCGCATGGTCCACACCTTGAATATACTTCAGGCACACTACATTTGCACACCATGAGTACACTTGCATACTACACTTCCTCTGCTAAACCGTCTGGTCACACCACTTTGCACAGGTCACTTACACTCTCAAACTACACTTCCACATTTTGAGTACAATTCCATGAGTACATAATACCTCAACTGCTCTCACTATGGACCAATCAGAATGCGTGAGAAAGATGTGATTTTGGGACCAATGAGATTATGTGACTGAGGGCTACAATATTTGTAGTGACACCCAAAAGAAATAATTGAATTTCCTTTTTAGAAGTATTTATATCTACACTCCTCACTACTGGACACTATGCTTAATTAGATTTGGGAGAAATAAACATGCTTATTCTTAATTTACACCAATATGACAACCAAACAAGAACAAACAATAAAGATTTTAAAGACAACAGGTCGCTTTGCTCCCCTTCCTCAACTCGCTATGCACTTTGTACACTTCCAAAGTATACTGACTTCCATACCACTTGTATACTGCACTTGCTGTGCCAAAGTTTGCCAAAATACTCTGGTCATTATACTTCCAAACTACACTTCCACAAGCTTGAGTACACTTCCATTATGGTACACTTCCACATTCCAAAGTACACTGACTTCCACACCACTTGCATACTGCACTTGCTCTGCCAAAGTTTTCCTCTAGTCAGTATACTTCCAAACTACACTTCCACAAGCTTGAGTACACTTCTAAATGAGTAGAACAAAGAAAACATCAAAGAACATTATGGCCCTTGGTTGCTTTGCCCCATTATGTTTCATAGTATACTTCCGAATATTAAGTACACTTCCACACTAATGGTCAATGTGCTCTCAGCAGAAAATATTGACCAATCAGAATGCTTGTATCGCTGGCTTTCTGCGACCATTTTGGTCATATCTTGATGAGATTAAAAGAGATTGACATGATTGTTGCACCATTGTGATGAGCCAAACAAGTGCTACAATATTTGTAGTGATACCGAAAAGAAATAACGAGTTTCCTTTTTTGGAGAACAAAATAAACAACAGCACAATGGTTGCTTGGCTACCCTTCCATCACAATGATAGCTTCGCTACCCTTCCATCACAATGATAGCTTCGCTACCCTTCCATCACAATGGTCGCTGTGCTCCCCCTCCTGTTTCTACTTTGCTTCCAAACAAAAACAAACAAAATAAGACAACAGAACAACAGGTCGCTCCACTCCTCCTACTGTTCCACACTACACTTCCAGCTCAACTATACTGCCACACTACACTTCCAAATCTTGATTACACTTTCCAAACTACACTTCCACACCTTGATACTACACTTTCCAACTACACTTCACTTGATACTACACTTCCACTACACTTCCACACATTGAGTATACTTCCCAAACTGTACTTCCCACACCTTGATACTACACTTCCACACCTTGAGTACACTTGAGTACACCAACCCTCTGGTCGTCACTACACTTCCACACTTGATACTACACTTCCTCTACTAGACCCTCTGATCACTTCCACTTCCACTACACTTCCACACCTTGATTATACTTCCACTACACTTGCACATCCATCTTGATTACACTTTCCAAACTACACTTCCACACCTTGAGTACACTTGAGTACACCAACCCTCTGGTCACTACACTTCCCAACTACACTTCCTCTGCTAAATTCTTTGATCACTACACTTTCACACTTGATACTACACTTCCACATACACTTCCACACTTGATACCACTTCCACACTTGATACTACACTGCCACACCTTGACTACACTTCTACTACACTTCCACACCCACAAATACACTCCCAAACTACATTGTCCCTGCCAAACTCTACTCTCTAGTCACTACACTTCCAGACTACACTTCCACACATTGAGTGTACTTCCCAAACTGCACTTCCACATTGAGTACACTTCTATGGTCACTGCTCTCACCAGAAAATATTGACCAATCAGAATGCTTGTATCGCCGGCTTTTTGCGACCATTTTGGCCATAACTCGATGAGATTCAATGAGAATGATTTGAATTTGGGACCAATGAGATCATGTGACTAAGGGCTACAATATTTGTAGTGACACCCAAAAGAAATAATGAATTTCCTTTTTTAGAAGTATTTGTAACCAAGTACAGTTCCATCTACATTTCTCACTATGCTTCATTGGAGAACCAAACAAGAACCAAACAGAACCAGACTTTGAAGAAATTTGCTTCCTGGCTTACTATACTACCCATAACTAACCAAAGAAAAAAAGGTCGCTCCCCCGCCCAACTCGCTGCGCTCGCTACCCTTCCTTGCTGCGGGCCCCCCGCCTCCGCGAGGAGTACCATTAGCAAGAAGGCTCTGCAGCTTGAGGATGAAGCATAGGAAAAGTGTGTAAAGTGAGTGTAAGTGGAAACTTTACTTGAAGCAATTCCCTGATTGGCTGGAGGCAGTATAGCACAGGCTGGGGATGCTTGAAACCAATGGGTCAGCATTGCAGTGCACATGGCGACCCCCCAGCCTCATAACTTGCTGTTTACTGTCCAGCATGAAGAACAATGGTTTTTTTCTCTATGCTTCAGGCATACAGCACACCTGCTATGAATTATTTTACATAGACCTGATCTGTTTCCATGCCCCTACATCAAAACTGGACCTGCATGCCTCCTATCTGATCTTCTACTGAGTCTCAATGACATCGCCCTGGCTGGATTCATTTACTGTAAGATTGGATCTTTTTAAATTAGAGTCCTAGGAACAATCTCATGTAAATTCACTTATGCTGTCATCAGGGCAATAATATATGATGATATCATAGATAAAGTGCTAATTGCTATTGGTAACACATTTTCAAATTAACTGGGAGAAATCGCGACATGAACTGCCAACTTCTGGCACAAATAATCAACCAATTGCAGTGTTATGATTTAATTTATTTACCAACTTGAATTGGATTCACTGACTGTTTTAGATCTTTAACTACAGAAGACTGCAAAGCCAGATGCATATTGTTGTATGTTCAAATAAGATAGATCTGATAAGCCAAAATGGCAAAATAGTCTCTCTGGCTAGATCAAATTCCTTCACCAGCTATATTCTATTTGGCCAACTCTTATCCAAACTACATCTACAAAAAGATGTCGATTGCTTCACTCCCTTCACTTTTTTGCTCACATGCCTCAGTCTTCAGATACCTATTTCATCATTTAGCATAAGATTGTAAGGATGAGAATCCTCTGAATTTATTTTTAGGTGTAGTAAAACCGGACATACAAGGTATAGGGACTTAGCAAAGTGGTGCCGTGGGTGGTAAGACATGTCTGCATTTGTCAGATTTAGCTGAGTAGATCTCACAACAGCCTTCTTTTCAGACTCAGTCAGAACATACAGTGCACATTAGAAGAAAAAATTAGCTTTTCTGATAAAAATTTCATGAAAAGATAAGTGTGCTGGCATTTAAAAAGCTTCTGACAACCCGCCCGACCTCCGTGCCACTCGACTGCAATCTCATTGGAAATAAACGGTCTGTACTTCACTTTGGGCAAACGCCAGGTTGCAGTGTGGACACCTGCGTTGACGCGTCGAGATGCGGGTCTCCACGCATGGTTTGCAAAATGCTGGCCAAAGATACAGTGAGTATCATAGTCGGCACAGAAGAGTTCAAGGCATCATTGACATACTGTGCATGCATTTCGTCAACACTACTTCACGCATACCTTGTTTGCAGGTCGTGCATTTGACAATTTTCTGAAAAGAAAGAAAAGGAGTTGTTTAGACCATCTATCACGGGAAACAGATACACACCCAAAGCCCTTCGTTTTCCTGAGCGAGCTCCTCCCGTGCGCTCGAAGGAGTGACTGCCGAACTCATCTTCTTGATCTTCTTTTCGGCTTCCTTTCTGGTCCGAGAAATCTCTTCCTCCGCAGCTTTCAACGACGACTCGAGCTTACGAATGTAGATGCCTCGTTCGCTCGCGAAAGCAACGGTCTAGAGAATTGAATGAGTGATCTCAGAGGATAGAGCATACCGTATGTACCTCAGCTGCGCGTTTTTTCTCTGCCTCCACCATTGCTTGCGATTTCGAAAGATCACCTTCGAGTGTCCTAATCCGCTTCTCCGCACTATCGACCGCCTTCCGGCTCAAGAGGTTCGTCTTCTCGAGGTCGGCCTTATTAACGAACAATTAAGACAGCCTTGAAATGGTACGACGAAAAGGACGCACGACTTGGCTGCTGAGAAGTTTCTCAACCTCTGCAGCGCGTTCGACAGCCTTACCCTGCTTCTCAAGCTGACGGACCATCGCCTTTCGTTCCGATTCGCCCATCTCCTTCTCGCGCATGGCAGCAAAGTACTTGTTTTCGGCCTTGGCTTTCTGTGTTATCCCATCACACCAAAAGTCGTTGTTTTGTTCAGGTAGAATAAACAAATCAAGATAAAACACGAACCTCGTGAGCAGCTTTTTGCAATTTTTCCTCGAACGCAGCCAGGTCAAACACCTTCTTTTTTACCTGTTGATCTAAGCCCTCCCATAGAGAGGACAGCCGATCAATCTCTGCGAACAATGATGTCTCTGCTTGCGCTTGTTGTTCCGTAAGTAGGCGCAACTTCTGAAGTTCGTCTTGCTTTGCCTCGAGTTGCAGTGCAAGGGGTCGAATATCCGATGTGGACTCTCCGAACATGGAACGATAACGGGCCAAGTCTTTCGATGTTCTTGCGAGCTCCCAACGAGCGGTTGATTCGGCTGTGATATGCTCTATGACATCAGGATGGTCATTGTTCAACGCAGACAAGGCTTGTTCGAGTGCTGAAGACTTGGCTTCAGCCTCACTATGAAAAGTTAGCCGGTAGATACAGCGAAAGCTCGAGAAAGTCTCTTACTCCAGTTTCCGCTTTAGAGAGTGTACGTAGTCGAGGTCATCAAGTTTACCCTCAAAAAAGAATTTCATGAGGTCCTCGTCGCCGGACAGGGCCGCAAGCCTGGCCTTATGCCGCGCAGCTTCTGACTGCAACTGTGATATCCGCTCCGACCGTGATTCAGCAAGTTCCTTTAGTTCGTGTATGGAGTGAATTTTGACCGAGTCCCTAGCTTTCCGCTCCAACAGCTCGGCTCCATACTGGTCACGCAATTCCCGGACCCGAAGGTTGTCTGCGTCGCGTTTCGACAAGAGCGTCTTGAGTTCTTGGGATGCTTGCTGTGCTGCAACCTACGTGACGTGAGAATGACTGACAGTGAAACCTCTCGACGACGGACTTGGATTTCTTCCTCAAACTCTTTGCGTGACGCTCGGAGTTGATCGAGCGCGTTATTGAGCGTCGAGATCTCCTGTGTGTTGTCTGCCAGCGCGCTTTCGAGGCGCGATGCGTGGTCCAGCAACAGCCTGTAATGTGGTGTTTGGCTAATAACTTCTACTGATGGCGCTTGTACCTAAAAAAAGTGAACGTTAGATGAGCAATTCAGCCAAGAATATCGTCCATACCTCTATTCTCAGCCCGGTGATCTCTTCCGTTAGCCGATTGTTCTCGGCCTCTAGCATCGAGATTCGTTCCGCCTTGACTTTCAGGGCAGTTTGAAGCTCCTCCGAATCTCCTGGTGGTAAGTGATCGTGACCATTCACCTGAGGGTGCTAGACCATCTATCAGTGTCGATTTGCCACAGTCGTCTCGTACGTACTGGTGGTGAATCCGAATGGGCCGGCGGTGAACCACTACCTTGTCGAACATCCTCCATTGCCGATCGGTCCCTGGGTGACGACGACGACTGTACCTGCATCGCAGTGACAGTACGACTCTTCAGTCTATCTATCCGCGTCTCCGCAGTCGCAAGCTGCTCCTGGAATTGTGTCCTATCCGCCTCGACCTGTTCCAACCGATTCCGCATTGCCAGAACCTCGGAACGAAGTGCCACACACTGCTTCTCTAAGTGGACATGAGACGCAGTTTGGACGAACTAGCACGCACCTCCGTCTGCGCCTCTTGACAACGCTGGTACGTCGCGTCCTGAGCGACGACCGGTCGCGACTTGAGGAAGCTTATCACGAGGCGTTGTGTCGCGTGCATATTTTGCTCCAACGCTGCTCTTAAGCTAGAGTCGGTTGACACATGCTGCGAGAGATCAAACAAGTCTGCACGAACAACATGAGAGACGATCGACTCAGGCCAGTGACAGGAAAAGGACCCACTGTTAGTTTCGATGACGACATTGGGCATTTCGTCTTGCACTGTGAGCGTTCGTATCGTATCCACGAGCTAAAGCATGAAAGGGAGATGAAATGACGGTTAACGACCATCTGCGTCGGATGTAACACGAGGTGTCTCACCTGTTCCCAACACGCAGCGATCGCGACCAAGCCCGCCTCACAAGTACTTTTGCGCTGCTCCAGCTGTGCGATACGCGCCTGACTTTTCTCGTTCTCTCGTGCGTAGTGACGCATTCGACGAAACAAGGCATCCTTGCGAAAGAGCTGGACCCATATACATAGCATATAGGGAAAGGAGGAAAGGAAATGTGACTACGAAGGATACGTCGACACGGGGGTGAGCCCACCTCGAGCTGTTCGTCCGCCGTAGGCTCCGGGACGGTGTCAAATGTGCCATTGGGGACGGAGTAGGGACTTGCGCCGACTCCAGGAGACATAACGACCCGTTTTTTCGGATGTGCAGAGAGTTCAGCGTCGTCTGCAAGAGGTCGTTTCTTGGACTCCATCGTCGCATAGAAGATAAGTAGCAAAGTGTTTGAGTCACGGTCTACACAAAGCGACGAGTAATTTAAAACTCCGATACGGGTATCTGCAGCTCAAACTTCTTCTCCTCGTCCAACTCTACAATCTCACAGTCTACCTTGTCCCCGTTTCCGATCTGTGTCTCGACGCACGTAAAATCCATCGGCTATCGTTCGATCAGTAATCATCCTACATACTAAGTTAAACAGGCTTACCTTGTCCAAGACCGTCATCGGTTGATCTGTTCGAGGAGTGAGCGAACCGCGTACTTGAACCATGACGTCACTTACGCCAGATGCCCGTATCGTACACCACTCCCTGTCCTGCGCTCGCTACAAACGCCTTGATCGTCCGCACGTCTGGCTCATCATCCTCTCCGTTCAACGCCACTACCACCAAGTACCTCCTCCCCGGCTCCCTGATCGTTTCATCTCCTTCAATACCCCCACCCCCCATCGGCAAAAAGGCCTGGTTCGTATACGGATGCCGTTCCAAGACAGCTAACCTGAGACGACCATTTTCGACTGTCGCCGGTTGACATCGGTACACGGACAGCCCGGATGTAGCGTCCATCCCAACAGGATACGTCGACCGCAGAAGAGCGAGCTTGTGGAACTTGCTCGCCGTACCACCGTTGGCGGGGGTGATCTTAGTACCGCGTGGGGCGGCTGTATGATCGCCGTACGCCTGAATAACCTGTCCATATGACGCAAATGCCTCATGTGTCAGTGGCAAAACAGGAATGACGCGCTTTTTGGTCGCGGCGTCAACAATCTTCTCCACATCTCGTGTGTGGTGTTCCTCCTCATCCACAGCACCTTGCCCTGATACAACTGCGGCCGCATCCTGACTAGGACTCGTCGCTCCCCTTGTCCCGATGATCCTCACTCGTTTGATCCCTCCATCGGGATAGA
Source organism: Leccinum uliginosum (assembly GCA_038091455.1). Classification (NCBI taxonomy): domain Eukaryota; kingdom Fungi; phylum Basidiomycota; class Agaricomycetes; order Boletales; family Boletaceae; genus Leccinum; species Leccinum uliginosum. Next base: position 21,007 of record JBBPOM010000211.1, read on the forward strand.
TCGTGACCTTGACATGGCTAAACACATCCTCCGGGTTCACCTCCAGATGGAAAAAGTGCCTCCTGTGCGGCCCCAATGGTACTCGGGATAAAATCGGGACCCAGAGTTCGCTGTCACCCTTTGGGAAATCTTCTGCTGTGCGGCATCCATGCAAGTCACAGCTCTCTGGAAAATTGCCCTTGAAATGGGCCGTGTCGATTTCGGCAGCTTGCAGTCTCCCAGAAGCACCCCTGTAAAAAAAGATAGGAGATATTGTTCACTAGCTTATGATCCGAGAGGAGAACCCTCACAGTTGTATGATCACCCAGTCCTTGTTCCCTTTTTGTCGGCTTCTTTTAGTTTCCCATCCATCACCCATATCCTTGCCTGCCAGTGCAAGTCTCCGTACGATATACGTTTGAGCCAGCAAACTGCACGCTCACCTCGTCCGGGTAAGATCAAGTTCGACCCCACTCCAAAATGTTGGTCAGACGTATATACGACTCGGCCTCCCGCAAATACATGCGCCAGATCAAATGGCACCAAGTCGTCGACCGGCTGGACAGGTGCAACGTGGCCATAGACCCTGAAGCGTGCCTAGAATAAAGCCGTTCGTGTCACCTACTCGGTATGACCATCAGCCATTGCTTACGATGCCACCATCAGGATACATGTTAAGTTTGACATGACTGAATCGCGTGGTGTCGGAGATCTTGAATAGGTGTCGAGAAGACGGTCCCAGAGGGACTTTCTGGAGAATCTCTGTCCACTGAGGAAAGAAACCCATCATGGGGCGTTGTCACTTTGGAGGTAATATTATACATAGCACATCAGCGTGCATACCGTTGCACTTGCAAGGTCCGGATCCGGATCCGAATCAGGTGCAAGGAGCGCATCGACCGAGACTTCGGGTGCTTCGTTTCCTGTGATATGCATCAGTGACATGTAAGCGTTCCCAGAAAATAGGGATAACTAACCGTTGAAATGAGAGGTATCAACATCAAAGCCTACGATCGTGCCAGTCGTACCAAGGCGGATGATACACCTTTATCCATGATCGATCCGAGTACTTGAACATTACAGCATTCCCACGCACCAATCAAACGTTGGATTGTGCCTCCTCGACTCCCATCCACTATACAATGCCCCGTTGGGACCGAACTGCCCTTTAAGACTTGGTGCAGGCTACATCATGATGAACGGATCAAGATTTAATCAGTCGAATCGTGATTGGAGATGAAAATGGAATGAATAGGAGAGTAGTGCGGGGCGATATGGGCAGTGCTTACCTCGACCAGGAGAAGATGAGAGGCTGCGGCGAAAAACTCGTCAGAAACTTTGGTGACCTTTCCGCCGAGAGCTACACTCGAAAGCTCTACACAAAGGAGGAATCGGTAAACAGCTGGTGCGAGAGGTGCCAACGCTCACCCGTCGTCTGGCCAAACGTCGTCTCGAAGGCATCGATGGGGATACGGTGATAAGACATCGATCTGAGGTTGTATTCGAAATTGGAGATTGTCAATGGCGCACGGTGTTATTATAGCAGATCCTACTACGATTGAATCGGAGTCGGGCTACTGCCATAACCCGATAATCGAATTTATCCAGTTTCAATCTTTCATATCCGCCGACGGAAGCTGTCAAGGTTAAACAGGTTTTGTTAGCGCGAGCCCCTGCTCAACTTGGAGCCCGTAGAAAACGGCAGAAACTCGAATCGATCGCTGGTTCGATTGCGCGGAGTTTGAGCGCCCGGCGGATGATAATTTTAGATGACAGCAACCTAGTAATCCCCGGAGCCTTCTCTCAGTCTGCAACCAGTTACCAGTCACTGGGGCAAATCAATATTGCGATATGGTGGGTGGCACGGTGGAGGTTCGGTCACCCTGACGACGCTGACTCAGTCACTTTCTGTTTTCTGGCTCTCAGCGTAACCAAGGCTGTCTGACGCCCTAGTGGTCCGTACCGTCTGCTTGGCTTAACGTCTGCTTGGCTTGGAGGCTCCAAAATAACTTCTTTTTCTGGAAAAATGTCTCCGTGTTTCAGGAGGCACCCCATGTTCAAACGCACATGCTCATAGTATGGTGTCTACAGCGCCTTCAATTTCGATTCTTGCGCTTCCCCATTCGACACGGGTTCACCTACTGGGTCGGGATGAGCGTGCCGCATCAGGGATTCGACAATCCTTTTGACTTCGAATCGCCAAGGCGGCACATTAAACAACTTGAAGTATTGGCGCACGCCGCAAAGTGGTATCCCTGGGGATATCGGACAACACTGGGAACTCTGAGACGCCACGTCCATCATGGAACGGAACTTGCATACCAAAATCAAATTTGACTCCAGACCAATCGTATACTAGCCAATTCACGTTGTCGAGCCAAGGTTTCGGAATCAGCATCCGACATTGCGTGCAACTTGCTTGACAACAAACTCCCAGGTGGGACCTTCACAGGTATGGGGCTGATTCCATTATCTCATCCAACATTTACTTTCAGCAGCAGGCCAACCATGGACACGCTGTCAAGAGGAACTCTAAAATGATCAGGCTCACTCCAAGCGGAACCGGTGAACGCATGGGACTCTGACCCCCTCCGCATCAAATTGACGCCGCGGTACAGCGCTCATGGATCAAATCAATATCCTTCTAAGTAGTTACGCCCGAGAATCTCGCTCGTAGTTGACTCTCTAATGGCGTCCTATTACCGCGCACGTTTCATCTCCTTCCATTAATTTACTCCACGGCGTCTGCTCCGCCGTCGATCCTTACATTTCTGACACGCGAGGTTCTGCTTTCAATTGTAAGGCGAAGAGCGGTCGCTCTTTGATTTTGACGCTGCTTGCAGAATCTCTTTGTCAGCACGGACTCGGGCCGATGAACCTCTGTCGACAAGACATCTCCAATGTGATGACACCGCGGTTTATCTCGTCTACCCAGCTGGTCTCGTACGCTCCTCGGGAAATCGTACTCGTCGTGTTATGACCCTCATTGTTCCGTTGGTACGTCCAGACATAACAAGTGCTCTTGACACGCGACCCACTCAACTCACCTCGGCTCCGAAACCACTCTTGCATGTCGTCTTGTCCATCAACCTAATATAATTGTTAACGGCCACTTCGTCCGGCGGTGGCCCACTGATACAGAGTCCACAACGATGCTACCTTAGTCGAATGAACGAAGTAAACAGTTGTGAACGGCGGAAGCAAACGTCGCTCGTGGTCCACAGCTTGCAAAAAATCCGTTAGCTTTGTCACAAAGCATCTCGTCCGCCGCCTCGTCCATGCGAGTACCACGCAGGATGGGCGGTGATGATCTAGTGGTATATAAAAGACAGACCGCTCCTTTTCTCAAGTTTCATCGAGGTTACTTGACTCACGAGGCTGTGCGCAGGAAGAGGCTAGCTGCATTGTTTACCGAGCCACTTGAACCGGAACCATCTGGGTGCGGTTTCACAGCACAAGGCTCGGGCCAGGAGCTGATGGCGTTTGAGAAAAAAAAACACGAACACGTTTCAATGAGTTGTATGTGTGCTTCTCTGTCTCTGCTCGGTCGTCGATGCTGCGATGATGCATCGGCTAACAATCCATGCCCCACAGATAACTGCGCCAGTACCGCAAGGATACAAATCAAACTCGACCTACTCCTACGATCAACTGCTATCAACCACGCCACCGTCACCTCCACCGCCGCCTGTCCGGCTACCGCAGGCCCGCTCCACAGCCACAGGCCCCATCGCCCCATGCTCCTAGGTCCAAGTCCCATCTACCCCATCAAGTCGTTCAATTCTGGCGTGGCAAACACGATCGCGGTCTTACCTTTCTTACCTTATTTGTCTGCACTGCATCTCCTACTGCCACCGTCGTCACTATGTACTATCCTAGACCACAACCCGCCACCCCCTGTGCCCCTAAGTAGGCACGGGCTTGGCCTTGCGCGACTATGTACGGCATAACGCACGATCGTGCCTGGTCCGCTTTCCCAAGTGCTAACCGCGGAAACTTTTACGAGCTCGTGGGCATGCCCGACACCTATACCGATCAGCGTTGCGTTTGCACCCGAGACATTCGCCAACTGGCGTGGGACGCTCGTAATTAAGTGGGTGAGCCCGGGACAAGTGTTTAAACGGCTCGTAAGGCAGGTGCAGGTGTGGCATAGACCCGACTAGCAGTGTCAACATTGGGTGTATGACGTGGTGAGGGCCCACGGTGAGGGGAGTTGTTCACGGTTGGAGCGACATTGGAGGGGTTGCGAAAGCATATGGGATGTTACTAGAAGCTTGGAAGAACGGCAATATCTAAAGAAGAGAAGAGAGCGCAATTAGATCAGGCCCTAGTGGTGATCAGGGATGGAGAAGGAGAAGATTGAATTTTCATCCGCTAGATTTTACCACTATAGCAACTATTGAAACACCTGGACGTGTAACGGTCCCGAAGGAACAGCCTTGGGGTAAAAGTGTCCGTGAAGATAATCACGTCGAACATTAACGAATTCTAGAAGCATTCGTGACACGCGTGCACAGTCGACTTTCCTGAAATGTTCTGAGATCCTGAAAACCGAATCCCCGAAGCAAAAAGAGGGCAAACGGGTGTCGGCGGGCCGGAGCAACTGAGCTGGACTGACATCGCCACACGCCCGCGGATACTTTAGAATGATCGACCTTGTGTACGGATTCATGTATCAAGTCGTCTACTGATACGATTGTGTGGACGTGGTGCACAAGTAGAAGGTCATGCGGCGCGAGCAAACACGACGCGGTCCTTGTCCCACGGGTCCTTCCATATCTCGATCTGTCTAAGGTGGAGACCGGGGGTATGACGGAGGATGTGCTGCACTGCATGCGCCTGATCATGGCCAACTTCGAGAACAACGACTGCTTGATGGGCAAGTACGTCCTTTTGGGCCAATAGTGCGGCGATGGTGCGGTAAAAGGAGAGACCGTCATGGTATGACGAGTTTCGGGGATCGCCGATGAGTGCACGTGGGTCCTCGTAATTTTTGACGGAGGATGGGAGGGTGTGGTAAATGTGCAGAGGAATGTAGGGCGGATTAGCTGTGATGACGTCAAATGGCGGTTGGGGATCGAGACGGCGGAGCAAGGTGGGGTCGTGTATGTCGCCCAGGAGCGGGGTGAACACGTTCTCGCGTTCCGTGTCGACATTGAGAGGTGGCGGTCGGTTGTCGCTGTTCTTGCATTGTTCTGGATTGCAGTGCAATTGCGAGGATTCGGCCTCGGGCGGTGTTCGGAGATTGCTGGCGACGGCGTTGATGGAGAGGTGGCGTGGGCGTGTGGAGGATTGTGATCGGCTGTAGTTGTCGGCTGCTAGCCGGATCGCGTCTGGAGAGATGTCTACGCCGACCGCGTGGGTGCTGCCTGGGGGCCAGAGATGACATAATGTCAGCGGGATACAACCAGAGCCCGTGCAAAGGTCCAGAACGCGAAAACGGCGGTCAGGGGAGGGCGCACAGATTTGTGCGAGACGGAGGGTCCAGTTTTCTGTTTCTGGACGAGGAATGAGGGTGGGGGGACGCGTGAGGAGATCGAGGGGACCGAATGGGACGTGACCTGCGCAGGACGTCGGAATGAGGACGGGAATCCGCGAGTCAGATGAACGAACCGAGGATGTATTGGAGAGGTTCTCCAGCGAGTCTCCGGTCGAGCATGTCTAGCAATTTCAACTGACCAAAGCGTTGCGACTGTTTCATCCACTTGAATTCTCGTCGCGCACATTCGCTGCCAATGAGCCGCGCGAGTTTCGCTAGTCGACTCTGCATGGAGGATAAATTTACAAGTAAATATTATTACATAATAAGGAGATCACCTCCAACTTGGACGCCTACTGGTAATATATGTAACTACTCCTCCCCATGGAGTCTGCCCACATCGTCCCTCCCTCAGACGTCTCCACTGCCACTGACTCGTCCACGATGGCCTCCACTTCTTACATCAATCCCGCTCACATGTCCCATTCCGACCACTCTCCAGATCCCGTACAACAAAAACGAAAGCCTTCCGCGCCTACTAAACGGAGGCGATACACTTCTCCAGACGAGAGCGGCGACTCGACCTCACACCCACCCCGCAAACACAGAGAGGGCCCAAAGAAGAAAAAGGCAAACCGCGCCTGTGCCCATTGCCAGAAGGCTCACCTCACATGCGACGATTGTCTGTTCTCCCTCCCGCCCTCTTCATGTCTTCTCACCCTCACACCACAGCGCGTCCATGTCAGCGCTGCATAAAACGTGGCATAGCTGGAAGTTGCGTCGAGGGTCACCGCAAAAAGGCAAAGTATCTCCTCGACGATGAGGAACTCGGTCCGTGCTTGCCTATCTCACTCATTCGTATTGCCATTCGATCACGTGACTTTCACAGAACAACTCAAATCCAAGTCTCTCCCGAATAAGAACTCTGATAATCCGCTGCCCGCCTTACCCACATGTAATTCTTTTCCTACATCATTCTTTCCATCACACTATAATGCCCATCTCCACAGCTGAGCCCTTTCCTGCAAACGATCCTGTCTTCAACGTCTCCTTTGATTCAAACTTTGCCTTTGGTTCAGAGGCTGCCAATCTAGAGTACTCTATCCTTTCCGCTATCCTCGGCAACCCAAGTCCTCCTGATTCCGCATCGGGTGCTGCGCCCTCTCCTTCACAACCACAACTATCATCAGGTGTACCAAACTCAACTTGGTCTCCAGAGCCATCGCACACCCAATCTCATTACCGGTCTGGCAGCCAACCATCGTATTCATTTTCAGAAACAGCACGACTATCCATACCAGAGCCAACTCTTGCTGCCACCTCCCAGCCTTCCCCCACCACAGCCTTCATCTCCTACTCTCCCACGCATTATTCACGTCCTTCTCAGGACTCTATCTCAGATCTCTCATATCCACCGCCGTATCCTCAGGAACAACACATCTCTTCCACGCAATCTCAACCCTCTCGTTACTCCCGCGATCCCAGTAATAATGTGTTGATGGGCATAGTTCCCGTATCCTCAAAAGAGGCTGGTCCTCATTCTGTCGTGCCTTCATCGCATAATTCTCCCTCATCCACGAGTTCAACGCATCAGAGCACTCCAGAGCACCATTCGGTTTGTCGTTCGCTTCGTTTCCAGATCTTCTTTGCTCACCATCCCAACAGCCGCTCACCGTAACGACCCCGTATGACTATACCGAGGGTTACCATTTCCTCATGAAACATCTTCCGACCCGGTGCGTACATACTTGCGTTGATGCATGACATATGCGTGGCCTACGTAGGTCAATTCCTGATGATATGGAACGTCCTGGGTAACAGATTTGAGAAGAATGATATTCTGCGCATCGTTCGGGCACTTGCCATTTTTCGACCATCGTTGATCGCTCTGCAAATGCCCATGACGGACGAAGACGAAGTGTTTGTCGAAAGGTGCTTCCAACGTTCCTTACTTGTACGTCACCCACTATCCCCGATTCAAGCCAAATACATGATATACATCTATCTGGCAGGAACTCGAGAAACTCATTTCGTACAGCGGCACACCGACCGTCGTATGGCGACGTACTGGCGAAATATGTCTCGTCGCACCTGAATTCTGCATGCTGACCGAATGGCCCATGGAAGAGCTTGTTGGAAAACGCAAATACATTTATGAGGTAACGCCTGCTCCTTTTTTCCTCCTCATCTTTCTGTTCACGGTGCACAAACGAACCGATGTTACTACGCCCCTCCCTCTCCTGTTCCCACATGCCTGCCTGTACAGTTGTTTGAAAACCAGTCTGTGGTTGAATACTGGGAGAACTTTGCCTCGCACGCATTCGAAAACACGACCAAGGCTGTGTATTCGCATTGTGTCTTGCTCAAGCCGTCCGGTGCTCCGTTGCCAGCGACGTTCTGCTTCTCGATACGAAGAGACATCTTTGATTTGCCGAGCATCGTTATCGGTGAGCACCTGGTCTCCCGCCGGCATAGTCATGGACTGAACACGGTTGCTTCACTAGGACAATGGTTACCTCTGCTATAGCCATGCGACTCGCACTCGTTCGTCATCCGCTATTCTATTCTATTCTATTCTTTTTCTTTTCTTTTTGGCTCGTATTCATCGTGTGATATACTGTTATTTATCCAAGCTCGTGTATGTCTATCGAGCATGTTCCTCATGGTGATCTCGGAATTCGCACATGCTATGAATTATTTGCTGACTGCAACTCATTACTTTCTCTTTCTTCATTACTTCATGTCGTGGATTTTATTATTCGGTGGAACGTCCCGTTGTAGTGCTATGCCCAGTCCAATCCTGGCTAATAGCAATGGGATATTTGCACGACTCGCGATCGTTCCCGTTGTCGTCGTCCTGTATTCTGCAAAATGGATGCAGAGGCGACGACGGTCCAATCGCATGTCGTTGACGCGGTAAGAGGCGCAGATGTAGTTATATATGTGTGTATAGTTGACTAGAGAGAACCTACGAGACGGGAAGATCGGAGGCGTTCGTCTACGGAACTGAATTTAGATCCAAAATAGAAGGAAAGGAAAATCAAAAGTCCCAATCACACTTGTCATGCATTGACACATCCATGATGCCTGAGCTGAGCTCCATAAAGAGTTTGCATTTGAGTAGGGGGTTAAGGTTCAAACGCCACATCACGCGCCTCCCTCAGACCGAATCCTGCACGCTCGCGTACTCACTCTCTACGCCTGGCTCCATCAACGCGGCGTGGCCCAGAATCAAACACGACGAGGCGCCGACGAGCCAAAAGAAGGTCATGAAAGGGGATGAAAGCCAGAGGAGGGGGAGGCCGATGACGAAGAGGGCGGTGTACAGCGATTTCTGAGTGATGACGGTGGAGCCGACGTGGAAGGGTTCGGAGGCTATATATCAAAGATGAACGCAGAAGGGATGAGTACGATGGAAGCAAATTTTATGAAACGTGACACACCAAACTTGTTGATCGCGGCGAACCCGCCAAAGAGAAAGGCTAGCGAGATGAGCAATAAAGGGCTCGTGATGCTATGAAAGACCGGACGGACGGACATGGCAGAGCGAAGTGAGCGTTCTTGTCGAAATGGGAAGAAGTATGGGACGTACAGGGCGTAGACGGCGAGAACAAGAACGATGAGGGTGTAGTTGCCAGAGAAGTATCGCGTGTTGTAGGTGATGCGCTATCCACGGCAGACGAATCGGGGGAGCCAAACGAACGGAAACGGAAGAAAAAAAAAAGAGGGTCAACTATCAGTCTGTTAGCCGTCTCCGTGGACGCACCGAAACAGCTTGGGTGGTGTCCGTTGGCCTTGAGAAACGATGAACGTCAAAGAACTCGGTGGGGGATCGAAGTGCGCTCAAGCGGGTCTCCTGAATGCATATTGAGACAAAACCCTAATTCAAGAGACGAAATTTTAAAGGCGCACTCACGCGAATAGACTTCAACGTGTCTGTTACGCGCATGAGGGCTTCCATGTTCGTGAAAATTGGTTCGGTGGTAGAGTGGAATAACGGGTATGTGGAGCGTCGTTGAGAGTGTACTGCTACTTTTTGACTGACTGCGCCACGACCCGCGGTCCGCAGTGCATTACGATCAAAGCAGGGACAAACACAATCCTGTTCGATGATCTACTGCGTACATTCCGGGCAAGTATGTACTGCCATACATCTCGCGTCTTGAGTGCAACACGTCGAGGGTTCTTCACTCTTCAAAGGTTTACTCTTCATTTTTGAGGCATTGTTACATGATTCACGATTCCCCCACACGGCGAGATGGTAGGTTGAAATTTCTTGCGAGCCTCTCTCACACTGGCAGAGGTAACCGCGTCCCGTCCAAGTCGTGCTCTCGGCCGACATTCTATACATATATTCAGTGCTACGATCGCGTGCCTCGGGTGGGTCTGATAAACATATATCCTCTCGTTAACCCCAGTATCTATTTCGGAAGAATGATCGACCGGCATGAGTAGAGAGTTGGATCCAATCCAATTCATACACATGCCACATGCCACCACGGTCCGATCGCTCACTAGCAGGACGATGCCAATGCATGGATAAGTAGGTAACGCATATCCTGGTGGATCCGTTGCTGATGGCGCCCTGAGTCAAGCTTCAGGCCCGGTCTCCGCAGTCACGCGAAATTGCACTGAGAGAGGGTTTGGATATCCCCGTTCCGAGGAGCATTGTCGATCCAAAAGCGTGCTTGTCCCGGTAGGCATGAGGATTCAGTGAGGACTTTGCCGCCGCTACGGTGTATTTCCCTACTTTCCGAGCTGGCCCGCGAACACCTTGGGAACATGAATCGTCATGGTGGTGGTCTCAGTTACCCACGACTCGGAATGCGGGGCCCAGAGGTGGGATTAGAAAGCAGAATCTCAAGGTAACTAGTCCGGTATATGTGATTTACCATGCAAGGGGAGGGAGATTCGGTATTCGAACACGACCAAATGGGGCGACTCGTGGCAGGCTGAGATCTCCGGAACGGCGAGTCGCTGATATGATCAACGTCGTCTGCAGCTCTCTGCAAATATTCTACCTAACGAGGCTGGTCTATCTTTAACCTGGGGGGTTCGTAATACGTTAAGTACGAATTAACCCCATTTGTTCGGATCGCACCCGATATAATGTGATCTCGTGACATTGCTTCGACCGCGTCCCGCAGCCAAGTATTTACTTAAAACCTGAAGCTCCGACGCCACCCTGCAGGCACGTCTTCAGCATGCACCCCGCACTTCGTCTAGAAGAGATCCTTTCCAACATCTTCGGTCACTGCTACTCGCCAACCCCATCAAACAGGGATCGTGACCAAAGCCCCACTGCTGATCTCGCCGCCTTGGCCAGAACATGTCGCACATTCAAAGAGCCGGCGTTGGACGTACTGTGGACGGAGTTGGTCAACCTAGCCCCTCTTGCTCGGTGTCTTCCAGAAGCTTCAAATCGAGTATACCCTGGATATACGGTGAGCCCATCTCTGGTTTCGTCGCAAGTCGTTTGTATTCAAATCACGAAAGTGGTACTTGTTTACCAGACCGTTAACGCAAGCAGAGTGGGATACCCTGCGAGCGTACGCCCGCCGCGTCCGCTCCGTGTTGGACTTCACTACAGGGCTCAACTGGGACTCGGTCAAAATGCTCTTTAACCCCCCAAATTCTGGTCCATTGTTTCCAAACCTCCGCGTCCTGCATTGGGAATTCATCCGAGAAACCTTCCCATTAATGCCTCACCTGGCGGTTTCACCGCTGACTTCCCTCGAGATCAACTTTGTCTTCGGAGATCTTCCTCCGTTTCACAGTTTCCCTGACCCACTCGGTGAACTCTGCCCAAACATAAGGAAATTTAGGTTGCATATGCGCCGTCCCCAGGCTGGCTCTGATGAAGTCACATCCGCCTTGATACGACGCTGGACGAATCTACAGGACCTGTATTGCCCATATATCCGCTTGGACGCCGATTCTCTTATACATCTCTCCAACACCCCTTCCTTGACCAGTCTATCGTTTGCGTTGACACCAGCGGTAGTGGATTGCATCATTTCTTCCAAATATACCTTGTGCTTCCCGAGACTGCGTAATCTGGAGATATCTTCGTCATCATTGGAGACAATCTCGATGCTCCTTCCTTATACCCGACTACTATCAGTCGAATCTCTCGCTCTCTACGTCGACACATGTCCTACCAAGCGTGCTCTCCGATCGTGTCTGATCGACTTTCAAAATGTCTGCGACCGCCATTCTCTCCTCAGCTTGAAGGTGATTCAAACAGGATCTTCGAACTATACCAATCACCTCGAGCGGTACCAGCTTACCCTCGAAGACCTTCGACCCTGCATGGCCCTAGACCGCCTCCGCTACATTGACATCAACATCGCATCGGCCGTGAACTTGACGAACCATGACCTCCTGGAGTTGACATCCTCATGGCCGCACCTCGAATGCCTTCTCATCAACGAAGACTGGGGTTGGAAAACCGAAGGTGGGATCACGCCAAACGGCCTCCTTCGGCTCCTTCAGAGCCACACTTCACTCCAGCGTTTCTGTCTCGCCATAGATACACGGGGCTATGCGAAACTTTCTCAGGTTCCGGAGTCGGCTCAGATGGCAGAGTTTGTCTCACGTGTTCCGCTTTCCGTCAACGTGGCCGACTCCATGATCCAACCCGAGTCTGTGGAAGCTTTGGGAATTTTCTTTAGGAAGATCATGCAGCCGCGCCCGGCTGTGACGTCCGCGTTCTGGGGTACTCCCGCGATGACAGATCGCCTGGATTCGGAGATGTTGAAGAGGTTGTGGGAAGACGTATTCGTAAAGGCTCACAGGAAGCATAGGTTTTCGCCAATTGTTAGGGGCCTCTTGGATGACAGACGAACATGAGGTGGATTATGGTGCGTGTTTAATAGGTTTAATGCTTTTTTTCTCTACTCGGTCGTCATTCATAAGTGGTGATTCATCTCCCCTGGTTCTATGATGTTGGTGGTGCGTTTTCCTTTGGCTCGGACGTTTTGCTCTTGCCCATTGACACGAACGTAGACCTACCTAGTGTGCTGGTGCGGTTTCCTTTGTATGACACGTTGTAATTTTTCACTACCCGGTAGTAAGTAGTCGCAATGCAGAATACTTTAACCCTGTTAAAGAATGCGTGGGTGAGATGCGTTCGTGCTCAACAGATGACGAATTCGTGAAGGGCCAATATATACTGCTTGATCAACGTATACAAAGTGTGCATGATTTGTCATTGTGAAATCGTAGCATAAGCCGGAGGGAAAACAAGAGGCGAGATAAGTATGTGAGCCTATTCTACAAATGCGGGATGATGGAAGTCCAACAGATTGCATCGTGTACGCCAGGATCGACAGACCGCAGGCTCATCAACATGAGGACCATGATGAGCAAGCGGAATAGGAGGTAGGGAACAGCACCCAAAAGCGCCATGGCCTGCGCTGCCCACACATCCCGTTTTGTCACCTCTCCCGTCGTCTTGGGCGAAAAAATTACCACGTAGACGCCCAAAGCGCTAGTGAAGAGGAGGGCGGCAAGCATACCAAAGGTGGCCACATGCCACAACAGTCGCTCGACATCCGAGGGAAAGTGAGAATCCCATGAGATAAGATGGACCATGACGAAGACGATTCCTGCCGGAACGGCGGGCACGGCAATCATGAGGGTGCGTTTCCACTCCCAGATTAGTCGACCGTTGCCTGTCAAAGTGAGTACTGGCGTATAGCCGCCCAGGGTGGGCACTCTGTGTTCTCGTACGCAATCTTCAGAAACAGTTCCTGAGCCCAAGAAGTCGAGGAATGGGCCGAATAGCTTAGTTACTTTCAGCAATTCCAAGGTCAATGATGGAATCTCCTGAGGGTCGTCCCAGCATGCGATCACCATCTGTGCAATGCTTTTCGAACGGCTGTACGTCCAAGCTCGTCAGAATCTTGATCCCAGGGCAATGATGTCGCGCGTTCATACATACCTGTACATCGTCTCTCCAGGCGGACTCGACCCCTTCCAGTAGACTGAAACCGCACAGTTCACGTCCTTGGGCTTATACCACCAGGACATGTGAATGAAACAACCGAGAATACAGATAGCCAGCGTGTCCACTTCGAGTTGTGTTGTTGGCAGCCTTCCAACAGCACGAGCAGCGAGCTGAATGATGAACCACGATAGTTGTAAGAATGCGACTGTCTTCGATAGCCCGTCACCCTTGTTCCTGTCGTCCATCTCCTTCTCTGATATCATCGTTACCCGAACAGAATCAGCCTTGATGAATTCCAGAAGTTCGTGGGGAGTCAGAGTGGCGCATGCTTCGCGCATGTATGGTCCCTCGTTGACAAAGAGGATGAAGCCGCCCATCCATGCGAAGAAAGAGTGTTTCATGGTCCGACGACGATATTCTGGCGACGGACCGGAAGGTTTAGGACTTTGCCTGGGGAGGAATCCAACGCGAATCCTGCTAGTCATCTTGTAGTAGAACGCTAAGAGGCTTGCATACCACTAAAGAGTGCAAATTTTAGCAGCAAGGCAAGGTCGAGCGATGGGCGCTTACTCCGGCCGCAGGGTTGTTGTCCATGGCTATTCTCTTTTCACCGGCTTCGAGCGGGGCGTCACGACCAACGAGCTGAGGTTCAGACCCGTACTTGATTCGTAGCTCAATCACCCCTTTTCGAAGCGCTTTGTCAAAATCTTGATACGTTGCACGAGCTTCAAGGTGCTGGTGCAAAGCCCAGACCAAGACGAATTCTGGAGCCGTTAAGGCCGAGATCATGATGCACAAGCGACGGAGCGTAACCCTAACTCCAGAATCATTGGGACCCGGGATATTGGGATGTATTGCTGTCCAAGTACAAGCGAAGAGCGTCGTGAAGCAGCGGAGGACAATGCTAAACAAGGTCCTTGTTTCAGTACATGCTGATGAAGTCATGGAAAAGTATTCTTCGCGAAATACGTTGGAACCAACGGCTTGAGGAATGTAGGAGATTCAAGGGGAAAGAAAACAGGAGTAACCCAGAAACAAACCTACCCACTCGACTTTGAAAGGCAGTTCCACGCGTTTTTCGTCACCATAGGAAGGTGTACACGCACCAAACACGTTACTGAAGAGAGAATCGTGGCGGCGTCTATCTTCAAGCTTGCCCAACTTGAAACGTACATACTGCGAATTGAGATCGATAGTGACTATTTGAACTTGCGTTGTGCGCAGGAGGATGGCGTCAGAGTTCATGTGAGTTGTCACGTCGAATCTTTTGCGCTGCGTCATTTAGTCTTGATGAATGCCCCGTATCATACTACCGATAGATCGTTTATCTAGATTATTGGGCGCTTGGAATGAATCTAGATCGGCGTCGTTGGACTGATGCCCATTTCTGTAGCCATAGAACGACCGGGCTGAGCGCGCATTTGGTTACGCCGTGGCGCTGTTTCACATTTGATGATTGTTTAGTCCGGCGCGAAATACTAGCTCTTTCCTTCGTTTCTAGAACGCATCTTCGATGGGCCTTGAAAGTTGAGCCCGTCCTGCCTGCCTAACGGGACTAAGCTTTGATGGCAAGCAAAGCACTAGCACCGCAACAAATGGCTTGAAGCGTCTGTGCAGGTATTTTGGGTGGACCTTCCCGACCAAGACGATCAGCCGACTCGGTCGGAGGAAACTATTACCCATAAAATTTGATTCGAATACTCCAGGAGATGCGCGAGGCGATCCCAGATGAGGATGATCGGGAGTCCTACGGAGCATGACATTAATTGTGGTCGTCAATCCTACCAAACGCTTATCAATTCAGGCAGGGGCTTCGACGTACCGCTGATGGGAGCACTCCGCTCTCAGTCCAAGTCCACCTAGTCGAGGGAAAAGCAGCAGGGAAGCGACCCAGGATCCTAAGCAAAACATGCTGGCCCCGAGTCAGCTTCCATCTAACCGACATGGCAAGCGTCGACGTGCTCAGACTAACACTAGGTCAATTGTGACCGTTCCAACTTCCGACGTAAGAGTACAGCATTTCAAGAGTTTTGGCATCGTTCGACTCTGTTTTGCACTGTATCTTGTATTTGGTTTTCACTGTGCATTGGCACGCCCGAATCCTGTTCAATTTCTGAGGTCAACGGCACTGGCATCACAAAATTTGCACGCGCGCACGGTATAGGGTATAAGGGAGCCACGGAGTCACGGACTGAAGCGGAGCTCGGATGGAATAATGGAGTCTGGCGGAATTGTCTCAAGTGACGAAATAAGGAAATTCTAGATCCTAGTACGTATTCGAGCGGTTGAATGCACGAGGAATGAAATAAAAGGAACTTCACCGTATCGTATAGGGCCGTTGCGGGCCCGCAGCTACAAGTACTCTAACTTGGGCCAGCCGGTGCCGCAACGCTGCCCAGACGAGCGCGAACGACTCTCAGTCAGTGCGAGGCCGGTTATCCAAACACTGCATCCACATCGCGGCCAAGATCATCCATATGCAACATTGTCGTTGTTCAAGTTACGAGTCGGAGTCATAAGATCTTATCCCTGATCAATGCTCCATTTTGGCCACTTCCATGCATGTATCGAGACACTTTGGGCTGACAGACCGCGTGACACACCATGCGCGCTCAGATCAACCCTCAACTTCCGAGTCCCATCATTCTCTGGACTTGGCTTCCACACCCTGGCATCGTAGGGCAGGTTCTTCAAGGATCTAGATCTTAACTACTTCTGTCTTTCCATTCAGTACAAAGCCATCGGTACAGGGTGTTCAGAACAGCATGCTACAAACCTACGGACTCAGCCTTTGTATTCCCTGTCGTTATCAGGAACTCGTAATTCAAACGTCGACTATCAAAAGTTTATGGATGTCGCTGTCTGGCATTCGCGGTGTGATGGTGCAAGGGAACGGGTCAGGTTGTCTGTCAATGAATGTAGATCAGACTCGGAGAATGAAGCCCACTTCAAAAAATAATTACATGGATACCCCAGTGCTGAAACCTGGCTCAAAGTAAAGCTCTTCGCCTTGT
>JBBPOM010000212.1:0-37394 GCA_038091455.1 Leccinum uliginosum
ACATCCAAGTAAGTCCCACTCCGCTAGAACTCGTCTTCGCGCATACATGACGCTCATCATATCCACTTTAGTACACGGGAGGAAGTCAAGTTACATACGAGTGAGTTCTTCACACCGTTTTAATTGTCGATGCTGAATCTTCGACAAGTGGCTTTATCTGGACTGCAAACGAATGGTACGAGGCTAAGATGTCGGGACGTAAACCCGTCTTCCCTCTTCCGTTGGAAGACCAAGAGATGATGATGCACCAATCCACGAAAAGCGCATCTGGTGCTTGGAACACACTTTGGCGGGAGGGATGACTTGACGATCACTTTACGATTTTATGTAGAACGATTTTATGCTGAGCTTTTGTAATTTGATATTCGATCCATTTCCTGAGGGGAACGAAGATGTGTGTTGCATTCGATCCCCCCCCGGGCCCCGGAGCCGGGAGGCCGCTCGGACCGCGGTGACCGTGGAAAAAGGCCGATGCGCTGTGCATCGTCAGCGCTAGAACTTGAAGCTTGAAGCTTGAAGCACTGCTAGTGGCCCGAGCTCGAGTCACTGCTACGGCGACGCAATCTTACCCACAAAATCTTCCTCCGCCTGCTGCAACAGTGCAGACCTAAAACACCCAACAGAAGCCATTCGTATCGAAGGGGGGAAAAAGCAAAGATGGACGACGGACAATACCCCAAGCTGATCGCCTTTGACCTGGAGTAATGTACATCCGACTCGTTTACCCCCCTACTAGTCGACTCACAGTAGGTTGGCATCTTCGTTGGCAGTTACACGTTGTGGAACTTTTACATCGATTCCCACATCGAACCGCCCTTGAAGCAAGACTCAGTCACGGGAGTCGTCTACGACAGCGCCCCCGATCCAAGTAGTGTCGAGTTTTTCGAGGAGGTACCGGAAATCCTGTGCGAACTGAAGAGCAGGAACTCACTAGACGTGACTGTCACGGTCGCGTCGAGATCGTTTGCGCCCAAACTGTGAGTCCGTACGCACTGGTTGCCGGACTGAGGTGTCACGGTTCTCCCGGTGGAGATGTTGTGATGACGCTGACGCGGCCCTTGACTCACCGCGGGATGGGGGAATGACTGGACTGCTAGAGCTCGTAAGGCTCTCCAACTTATCAAGATTCCCACCTCGTCTTCCAGAGCTGGAAGAAATATCACAAACGCCACCGATAACGATAGGGTCGAGTCACTGCCCGCGATCAGCTTCTTTGACCACCTGGAGATATTTCCCGGATCCAAGATTGCGCATTTCAAACAATTTCATAAGGTCACTGGGATACCCTATAGCGAGATGGTAAGGGTGGGCGCTACCTCCCATGTCGGAGAATCCTGTGTTGCTCAAGTTCGCTGATCGCTTCCCGGGCTTGAAAATAGCTCTTCTTTGATGACGAATTGAGGAACAAGGAGGTGGAGAGGGAGCTCGGTATGTGGTTCCCCTTGTTGGACAATAGGAGTTGCTCTCACGGTTTCTTGTTTCGAAGGCGTTACCTTTATTTTGGTCAGGGATGGGGTAAATTGGGAGTGCTTCCGCAGCGGGCTTCTGGAATGGAGGAAGAAGCATGCTATAAAACATGACAGTGCCTCTTGCTAGCTAGTCATTGGACGATCCGGAAGAAACGATCGAACTGCCCCCTGAACGCTTGGCCGATACTTACCTTGAATCGGATCACTGTGGCATAACGAATGAAAGGATCGTTCCACTGGTGCGTTCCACAAAGAAGTTGCTATGAGGCGATGACTCGATTGTTTACTTAGCATCCACATCCACAGTCGAAACCTATCTTGGAAAATCACCAAGAATCTGATGTATAGATGAACTTTTTGCCTCAACCCCACCAAACTCAGATTATCAACATGAAGTTTGATTGTAAAGCGGCAAATTCCACGCACTTCGTGATGTGGCATTCAGGATCAACGACACAGGTTTGAAAATGAAATTCCTTGTCGTCCCGTCGCGCTCGTTTTTGAGCCAGGGATGATGTCACGTTCGGGAGCGGCCGATGGCCATATCCGCTCATCAGCCTAGACTTACGGAGGAAGGCGGACCTACGTTGAAGATAAGTGCTCGAGTTACACAGGATTCAGAGAATGCTGCCGGAAGGGAGGGGCTTTTGAACGCACGAGCACTTCCGCCATTGGTGGGCACTCCTTATCGAGGAACACTATGGTCTGATCCATCGCCTATGCTTGGGACAAACGAGCGTATAACGTTGCTCGTCGCGGCATAGGGTTGTCTCTTTCGTTCTCGCTCATCGTCACGCCATTCTGGCTTGGTTCCGTCCACGAACATCCCGGCCGTTTCACGATAAGGAAGAGCGTTTATCTGGGACGATAAGGTGGAACATTTCGTCATCTCACTGGGTCATCTCGCAATCTCCGCAGCATCACGTCGATCAATTCGACTATTCGGTTGCTGTGAACTGAGTTCAAGTTATGATCAAAACTCCAAAAGAGCAAAATCTCATTAAGTAAACTGGTGAGTAATTTTTTTCGGACTGACTCAAACGCTTTGCTCGTTTTTGATAGTCGGGAGACTTGCGGAGATACGCTACGAACTCACCCGAAGCTGAGGGCAGGGCGAGGAGCAGAAATATAAAAGCTTGCTCTCGATCCGACTTGGAACCCACAATCCACTACCCACATCTCATCCCACGCCCACACCAAACCAACATGTCGAAGAAAGGCTCCAAGACTGGTGGGTCTTGCTGTTTGATTTCGATCCACACGCGACCGCGATGTTGAATGTCTCTAAAATTCCGTTTCCTTCACATCCGCTTAGCTGCCCCTGGCGCTGGCAAGCCCGCCCCCCCTTCGAAGGCTCCCGCTGCCCCCCCTGCTGTTAGTTTCATCCAGACGTTGACTCTATACCCACCCCTCACACACCATCGCAGAGCAAGGCAACACCAAGTCCCGAGTCTCCCGCCAAGAAGGGCGGCGAGAAGGCGTCGAAGAAGAAGTAAACCTCCTCAAGGGTTCGCTGACTATATACACTTTCTTCGTTGCTTGTACGATACGAATCGATGAATTTCTTGTGTGCACATTCTGTCGATTGACACCCTCCGACACCCTTCTCCTTCCTCTGCGGACTAGATGCCTGTACGTATCAGGAAAGAGGCTACGAAGATGTTTGTTGTAGACATGTTGCACTAGGAAATCATCTCGTCTTCTAAGAGCAAGTCTGATGATGATGTCATTCGCGGAGTGGTGCAGTCATGCCAAAAGGTACTTGCCGACGTCGTTGAGTGCTCTACATCTCCGATCGCGAGTTTTTCCTCCATAATCACATTCTTCAAATTCGAGATAAAGAAGTTCAGGGTCATTCTGGCATTGCAGCCTTGCTCAGATAACAACCCTACCAGCTCACTGAGGCCATTTTTTCTTGTGTAGAACAGCGGACAGCCTAGGATTCCAGCTCACAGGCACCTGCGAGACCCCGATTGCGGACGCGGTCCACGAGTGTGTGTACAAAAAGGTTTGGTTTTTCTCGTTGCAACATTATCGAGCAGCGTGTTGGCGTGGAAACTATGAAACTCGTGGTCGTGATTGCTGGTGAACGATAGGCGTCGACGATGGGAGAAAGCAGGTACGTGGCGCTACCAGTGTGGGCCCTTTGCTCAGGCTTGTTCGCACGCGAGTCTGACTTGGAGTGATACGCTGCGCGCCAACTTGAACTAGAATCGGAATTGAATGCAACAAGATTCTTATAGAAATTGGCTGTGATTGAAGACTCGAGCTAAACATTCATCGAGATGAAAGTCGCCGTGACTCTTCGGTTCACATTTTGAGACTCTGAAATCCTGGCTAGGTACACCGTTTGGAGGGAGATAGGGGGAAATGAACACTAGAGGGTGCTGTTGCCGTCGGTTGAGATCTACGAGACATCGAAGCCTTTCCTGTACATACTGGTCAACGTGTGGTCGTCAGTCTTATGAACGAACGAAACGTGAAAGGGAAATGTCGGAAGGCCTTTCAGAGTGGATGTCACTTTGATCCGACTGCAGACTATACGCGGAAGTGAGCTCCGCAGGTTGTGGAGCCACTACTGTGCAAATCATTTGAACCCTTGCACTCTTGATTCATGATGCACGGACATGCACCGAGGGAGCTACGTACAAATGATTTGAGCAATTTTGAACGGCATCCGCCGGGCCGGGTAACGATCATATTCATGCGAGCATGTACCAAACAATGGGTAGAGCTGCGGGGTCTCCCGGGCCAGCCAATGCCACTAACTAAGTGGCAGGACTTGTCTGCCTGCGCCGGTGTTTCAATTGACGACGGTAATGAAACAAAAGAAAACAGATCACCGAGGCGGGAGTCCGACTATAGGCTCCAGAAGCATTGAGCAAGGCTGTGTTGATGTGATCGAGGAAGTTGGAGCCCGGCTTACGTAACCAAACACGTTGCGGCGGCTTGTTCGGTTCAACGCGCCTTATATAGCTTCAACGCGGCACGGGCAACTTTTGTTCATTTCCCTTTTTTTGTTCCAGTGTCTATACGAGTCTTCACCAACCTTGAATCTACAGATACCCAACCACAAGTGTTGAAACGGAAGCGGACCGCAAATGACGGTGCCCAAATGCCCTTCGGATAATAGTGCAGCCGTTGATCAAAGTAGTTTCTGGAGTACCGGGGGTGTGGCCTGGGATGCGCATCGAATTGGTTGGGCCGTTGCTGGAGGCTGCGCCGCAATCGTGCGTTCGTCTCTCTTGCTGTTCCTCGACAGTCGGCAAACGCGTTCAGCAGACAGTAATCGTCACTCTCATTACGGTTTGGAAGCACTGCCGGTCAGTCATCCCTACTTCAAGTCTAACATCATGGTAGAACGTTTTTTTAGGAACTACCACAAGCCCAATGAGCAGCGACAAGTGTGAGTTTTGGCAAATTTGTCTGACTGAGTTGTATTAATAAATTCCCTCACTAGTCTCCGGGTATTGTACATGCCACTGGTTTACGCCGTTATTTCTTTCTTCTCTTATCGGTACTTCCGGAGTTACAACTACTATAGCCTCGCAGAAGCAGGTGGGTTCTGGCTACTTTCCGGATGGAATTGACTCATCTTAGTCTGACAGCGTACGAGGTAAGCTTGTTAAGTAACTGTGTCGATTATCGCGTCTAAACTGTTAAAGGGGGTTACGCTGAGCGCCTTTCTGTGGGTATTCAAATTTCTGCCATATATATATATATATATATAGTATTCTCGCAGATTGCTCTTGATCGAGTATGTGGCAGATAGTGCAACTGGCCATAGTGCTGAAAAGGCCATCGAACGGAAGGACAAAAGAAAACTCCCAATACCCGTAATATCTTCTATTTGCCTCGCTCGCTATTCCTTTAACTTTCCCTACAGTTTTGTTGCTGGAGATATCGTCCTACAAAGGTTAACCTTAGCCCTGTTTCTTCCCTATGCATTACTTATTCGGTTCATCGTTCACTAGCCATATTTCATGCACACTGTCAAGGTACACCCTTTGTCGCCTCGTGACATAATTATTGTCTGAGCTCTCTGCAGTGGGCTGTCCTCCAATATGTCATCATTCGGCCTGGTGACTCCCTTCTCTTAATCTCTTGGATAGAGCACTGAACCCCATGGATGAAGCATGCTCTATTGTGGGTATCATTTGTGAAGCATACGATATCCTCTGTACGTCGGAGGCATGGAACATTCACTATGCCAATGTCTACCTGGAATTTATCGATTTCATCAGTATAAGGTATTGTTTTATCCCTCCGGGTTAGCCTTCGTTATCTGAAGCACGACAAGCTTCGCTCTGTATGGGTTGCTACTGTTTTACGGTCTCACCAAGGATGAGCTTAAAGGACGGCGGCCTCTGGCCAAATTTTTGGCCATCAAGCTCATCGTTATGTTCACGTTTTATCAATCCTTTGTGGTGAGTGATTTTTCACGATAGATGACTCCCTTCCGTGCCTTAGCTTCCATGCAACAGTTCAGTGGACTTGAAGGATCTGTCATCCATGGTGTGCCTCTTGCAGTCTTTGAGATTAATTTTTCGGAGACTCAATCTTACCTTTCTGCCAGCTACGAAATACTGGACAGCCACTAATATTGCTGACGGTCTGAATGCTCTGACCACCTGCATTGAGGTAGGGCTTGAACATTTCCACAGGTTAATTGCTGAATCCGCGGGCTTCAGATGGTCATGTTCTCTGTATTAATGATGTGGGCATACACGTGGAATGAGTACAAGATCGAAGGTGCACCACCGACTAGTATATGGCGCCCGTTGTGGGATAGGTATGTTTGATTTTCCGTCATTTTGTATGTCGCTCACAATGATTTACAGCATCAATTACAGTACGAAGGCTTTCTCTTCTTTCCTTGACCTTCTGACGTTTTGCTCAGCGGATTTCTTTGTGGAAATTGGCGGGTCTTTGAAATATTTCTTCAAATCTGCCCATGGCAAGACCTCCACTCAGTCTAACAACCGTAAATCTATGTTCCTCGCGAACTACAAGAGCATGAACTTCGACCAAGCATTCGGTGTTCATAGTAAGAGATATCCGGCCACCGCGGCAGCGGCCCCCAACGGCCCTTCTGACGAACAGATTCACTTGGCTCCTTATCCATAGGATGATTCACGGAATACTGACAGTACAACACGATGAAACAATAGTCCCCATGATCGTTGGTCGCGTTGACGCGGAGGACGAATTCCTAGGCAGGAAAATAGTATTACCGACGAGACATTCAACTTCGGGCATGTGGATATTTCTTTCTCGCTTTTTCAACTTTCTATATCTCTATCTCTCATTTGATACCCATCTTTGCGAACCTTCTGACGACTTCCGTACTGTGTACTGCATGCTTCGCCACGGTTCCCTCCTACTTTCACACGCTAATACGATTCATCTTGATATCTCTTTCTCAAAATCGGCTTTACATAAGTAATTGGTGGAAGTGACTGAGCAAATGCACATTACGCCGTTGCAACATACATTCTAATCATTTTGTGAACAAGCAAAGGGTGTCATCGTTATTCTCTTGTGCAATCACAATATAATCATACACTGCATGCCGTAAGTATTTTCTTCATACTAGAAATCCCCCTCAATTTCACTCTAAAATGGCTCTTCCCGAGAACTTGGGATGCTGACTCAATTTCATGTCAGTTTATCACTCGAATCGATCATCGGACCTAGTGAAAGAAAAAATATCAACAGTTACGATAGGCATGAGTCAATCAATCATTCAGAAGATAGGAATCTTACTCAAATCGAAACACATCAACGCCTGCGACCTCGCCAGAACGACCAGCCGATCTTCAAATGCCGCCAATCCGCCGCAAGACTCCGGCCGGAGGTCCCCAGGAAGCCAAAACATCCGCTTCGAGCCGCGGTACACCCAGCCCTCCCGGGTGTCGATCGAGTACGCGCTCCTTAAGTACCGATCGTAGACCACGTGCCCGCCTGAGCGCGAAAGGAGGCGGTGTGGGCATGTACATGGTGGACGACGAGGGAGCGCCGTAGACAGAGACGGAGACAGTGTAGGGGAGGGAGAAAGTGGGGGAGAGACCTCGGGTTTCGTGGACTCGTCCGTGGAGGTTTCATCATGTAAGACGATCTTCGAAGTAATTTCCACGTATGCAGGATCGGTCGGAACGCCCTCGTTACCTTGCGCACCGAACTCGCTGGATTCCGTCTGAACAGTTGACAGCCCGTCTGAGGTATCATCGATATTGGGGAGATCGGAAGGCTGAGTCAACGTGTCGGGAGTGATGGTACGGACAGCCATATCTTCCTTCGATGTCTCCTTTGCTTGTTCGACATACCCCGCAAGGCAAGGAGTCAAATCCCAAGTACAGACGACGCCTTTTGGGCTGCGGGTACAAATGAACCGATGACCCTCAGTGAATTTGATGAAATAGATGCCATGTTGATCGCTGGGATTATCATCCGGCGTCTCCTCCGACACCTCGGACGAAAGGCAGTGTGGGCCAACATTGATATATGACGGGTCCCAGACCAACAAGGAGCCATTCTCATGGCCAATGATCACGATCAACGCTTCGTTAGGCACGGCAAGCGCCAAAACTTTCGACGGTGAGGATTCGACACGATGCACGATTACGCCATCCTCCAACATCCGTATCTCCACATGACCTGAATCGCTCCCCACCACCAAAGTGTTGTTCCCTGGCAGGAATTCAAGCGCCGTGATGGCGACGTGTTCCGTCGTGATGGTCACCTTGCACTCTGCGGATGGAATTTCCCAGACTTGCACGACTCCTTTTCCATGTGCGCAAGCAAACAAGCTGCTCTCCGCAGAGAATTTACCGCATGTGATGGCGAAGAAGCCTGCGATACGTTTGAGACGCTTGCCCGTGGAAGCATCGTAGATGTAGATGCTAAAGCTCTCGTCAACGTTCCACGCATATTCTGCCCAGTAGGCAAAATATCTGGAGTCAGGGGATGGGACAGCACCGACTACAGATAATGCGTCCCCTCCAGTATCCAAATCTTTGATCAAAGTGCCCGCGGGCTTGACCAGCTGTAGGCCGACCAGTGGTTTGACAAGCACACTGCGTCCATCCAGGGTGGGCCAGAAGCTAGTGACTGTCTCCTTGAATCTATTACGGAAAGTTTTCCAGTCGCTCTTTGGAGACGTGTTCCATAATCTGATGATACCATTGTCGCCGGATGTTACCAGTAGACCCTTGTCAAGCGTCATTGCGATAGCAGTGAATTTCTCATCGGAATCGTCCGCATACAACGGTGGCTCTTCCAAAGTCGAAGATGTCTGGCGCAGCTTCGACCAAGCCTTTCGTGGTGTAAAGTTCTCTAGATATAAGATGGAGTCACCGTAAGCACAGCCTATGGCAGTTCCATCAGGTGAAGTTGCCGTGTAGATGATGGTACCATCATCTGTGTCGATCAAGCGGCCAACCAGACTTGAAGGGATCAGTTTGACTAACTTTCCATACCACGCCGGGAACAGTGTGGTCATTTTTTTGTAATACTTGTTGACGGACCAGATATGGCGTGGAGCCTGTCTGCTAGAAGGACCAGTACTCCACATGTAGATATCCATTTCGCACGCAGAGCAGACGTATTGATTGTCCGCGGTAATCCAAACCCGATGTATGGACTTTTTGTGCATTCCAGCGAATGTGCGAATGCAGACTCCAGTTCGCGTATCCCAGAGACGGACAGTTTGATCGTTGGAGCCTGAGGCAATGGTCTCGCTGTCGGGCGAAAATGAGATGGTATTGACTTTCGATGTGTGCCCTTTAAACCGACGGACTAGCTGACCAGACTGCACGACAGACGTTATGATGGAGGTGTCATCTGAGCATGAGGCAAGCAGATGATCGCTGGACGAAAACAAAAGGCAGCGTATAGTTCCCTGATGATATGCGACTGAATATTTGAGAGTCATACTTGAAATATCCCAGACGTGGATAGTTGCGTCCGCTGCCCCGGAGGCCATGAATACACCATTCCGCGAGAAGACAAGAGCTGTCACCGGACTGTTATGGGAACCTGTGTTCGGGTCCAAAAGCCGATGTCCTGTGGAAACATCCCAAACGTCGATCACTCCTGTGTCGTAGCCGACAGCAACGCAATCTCCAGACGGAGAGAATATGACAGGACAGGTTGAAGCACCATCTGCGCAAAAGTGACCAGTATTTTTGCCAGTGAGCGCGTCCCATAATTGCACTCCTGGGGTATCGCCAGCAGACGCAATAAAGCGCCCAGAAGCAGAGATGGCTAGGGACTTGATAGGGCTACCGGTGAACACAGAATGAAGGCAGGGCATCCAGTGTTCTCCGAGACTGTGCGTGATGACAAATTTATCACTCAGCTCGCGTGCATAGGTAGCTCGGATCTGAACGCCTGCTGGTGCAAACGGAAGATAATAGTAAACTTGCAGCGCTGCCTGCTGAATGGGATCATAAAACATGAGCACCAGTCTCTCCGCATCGCGAAACAAAGATAGTGTTTCTTTGGATGGATCTGGAGAGTTCTGCGGAAAAGCTTAGGCACGGCTACGTAGAGACTTTAAACTGTCGTCCTCACCTGGAACCAGTCGGCAGCCTCCCGCAAGCTCAACACCGCACTATCCAATTCGCCAGACAGACTGAGTACCTCAATCCAATTGAGAAGATTTCGACTGGCAAAGTGTTGAAGGCTCGTAATAAGGGGGTTGTCTATTCTTCGATCGCATGGGATTTGGGACAGATGATGAGAAAACCAGCGGCAAGCATAGCGAACGCCCTCTTTGATGTGGAACTTGCATCGCTTGTCCAAGTCATCAACTTCGCAATTTAGGATGGATGGATCACCCAAACTGCACATGTCGACCTTGAGATGCTGCGTCATCAACTCTAAACATGCATGAGCAAGGATGCTATGAAAAACAGAAGGGTCCACGAAATATTGCCGAGATCGATGAGAGCTGGTGAGGAAGTCGCGAAAGGAAGTATGGTAAATGTGAACTGCGCCGTTGCCTTCGATGTCCGAGCCCGAGATCACCAATACAGATAAGAGACACTTGACAACATAAGATGCGTCGAACTCGGACCTCCATAGCAAGTCGTTGAGACCACGAGCAGACAGTGGCTGGAAGGCAAAGACAACCGATCCGAGAAGAAGTCGTACTCTCTCCTCGTCTTGGACGGTACGAAGAACATCCAAGTACAATGTATCAAGAGTGGAGTGAACAAGAACACTTTCTGCACCCGCGCCATCTTGAATTGCTTGAATGACTGTTCGCAGCTGCCCGACAGGAGACCCGTAATTCATACCGATGTACTTCACCACTGTGGTAGCAAAGATAAACAAACCGGAAGCTTTTTGCACGATCATCTCGATATCCTGATCGGGTGGCCACAGCAGAGGATAGGTGTTGACAGATATTGCATTTGTAGATTCCTGAATGCTTCTAAAAGAATGGCGAAGATAGGCTCGGATGTCATCGTCGACACTAAAATCTTGTAATTGGAGCGAACGAGTTACGCTCCGCAGATCTGCATGCTGGAATGTATGGGCAATGTGAGGCTCAGCTCTGCTTGTGAACAAGACCTTGAGGGGCCAGCGACTCCGGCGTAAGATCTCACCCAGGAGGTGGACGATCTCACTCGCCATCGTCACATCGTCACATTCGTCAAGCGAGTCGACAACGATCAGGACCGGATTGGGAAAGGAAGTCTCGGAAGAGACGATCGGCACCTGGAGCAGCCTGCGCGCCTGTTCTAGCAGCACCTTTGTGGGGATCGTAGGATCCGCCTCGAGGGCACCAAGCAAGACTGGCTTGATAGATGATTCAAATACCATCACCTGACAAGCGAGGGTCGGGAAGAATCCGTGTGCCTTCCTCCGCAGTATCTCCTTCCTCGAGAAAAAGAAGCTTGCCGCAAGCCGATGCTGACTTGCATACTTTTCTGCCATGCTCTGCGCGACGGCCGACTTTCCAGACCCTGCAGGACCGTTCAACCAGCATATACTCTCGTTTCCATTGTCAACCCATTCCCCGAGGAGTGTGAGTAGCTGGCGTCGTGTGCCCGGAAGGCAAGCTGGAGCAGGATGTCGATCGAAAGAGTCAAAAGCTGCGCTAGGCACACTGGCACGGTATAGATTCTCCAGTCCTTTTAGTGGTGTTAGTCGGCTTGAAAGCCGTACAGTGTTCAAACCAGGTATCAACAAGTTGTGTACTCACCCACTGATGAGCCTTGGAAGACTTGATTGCCATGCACGATAGTGTTGACTGTGTAATTACCCTGAACCTGGGTCCTAGAATAGACGTGCTGGTCTCTGTGGACCTCACTGAACGTCGAATGACTGGCATCGATATTGGACGCGTTGTTGAACATGAAGTTGTTGGTTGTTCGATTTGAGCTTTTCTGAGTCATATTTTCAGGAACAAAATAAATACTGTACTAGTGGCTGCTGCTGCGAGAGGGCTGAATCACAGGAATTCGATATGGATTGTAACATTTGAACCTGACACCGTGATCTCACGCCTGAGTATATATGCGTACTTCAGCATGATACATTTCTATGCCCTTGGGATGTTTCTTGCTTCGAGAGTTGTTACATCTTGCTGAGTCGGAGTTTCCCGGTGAAGGAATTTGAAAGTATGCAGTCTTCTTTTTGTATCACGGACCTGGCCGGACAAATGAAAATATGTTTTCGACGTGATCCCTTTCGCTTTCAGTCCTATGCCATTGGACTTCCGCCTTTGTATTTGGGTTTGTTTTCATTTGTTTTGGTGTTTCGTTGCATTTGCTTTCGCTTTCGCTTTCAATTTTGCTTTCGCTGCGTTTGCTTTCGTTTTCGGACATTTCCGTGTGATCTCATTATGTAAGCCTTTCGCGTACACCGAAGTTTATCCCGCACGACTCAGATCGCTGATAACGACGATGACGATCTGATGACGATGATAACGAAGACGACGCAAGTGCCCACCACGTGGCACTTTTGCTGGCGCGCACCGTCTGTCAAACCCACTATCGCCCCCCGATGCTTGGAAAAGAGCAGGGCGGGGTCGGCATGACTGCAGGGCAACTTGGAGACGTACTTGACGTGAGTCTCTCACTCGCTTTTCGTCTTGACAATTTTCCATCATATTCTTTTTCGTCGCGAGCCTGAATTCCTGCCGCGTTGACCCTGATTGTCCGAGATAAGGGAGGAGGGATCAGAGTCGGGTTCCCCGCGCTGGCGGTATAGTAGCAGCCAAGATGCAGTGGGTCATGATGACCGTATGCCAGTGGCAGACGAGGCGTATACGGCCCCATCTGCCCGCATCGCGAGACGCATGGGCTAGATCATGCATGAATACAGGATGATACGAATCTCAGGCGGCACAAGGAAATGACCGTCCCCTGCCGCAAGCAAGTCTATCTTTTCCCTCGTTTCTCATTCTTTGTTCCCCACTTTCAGACGAGCAGCTTTGTGCGACCGCTGCTCTCCGTTTGTTTTTCTTTTCTTTGGGATGGCCATAGCCTATCGTCGTCTCCCCTCGACACACATTGCACGTCCTCGTATGGCATGTGAGGTTGGAGGTGACTCGGAGAGTCGGAAGAGCAGAGCGAAGGAGCAACACAAGGGAGGTGCCAAATGTGCACACGCGCCCGCAATTTCTGAATGCATGTGCATGACTCATTTGCATGTCCAAATTGTGGACCGTGGTTCACACTGAATCACACATGACCTTGTGGTTGAAGAGAACGGGGAGGACATGTCAGTGCAGGGATGGAGATGAGTGCTAGTGGGGTGAGTGCATGAGTCGCATGCAAAAGCCGGAGACAACAGGCAAGGAAGGTCCAGGAGTGTGAGTTATTGGCACATGTCTGTGTCACGAACGAGGATGAGGTCGGGACCGTCGGGTTAGTGCGTGCCCAGTCGAGATTATATTCACTCGATCTAGGCTCGAATCAAACCATTTACATCTTATCAGTTGACAACTCCCTTCAAGTTCCTGTGCAAAACATATATCACTCGTTTACGGAGCTGGGAATCCTGCGTGCATCAAACAATGATTGTGAGAGACAGTTTTACAACTATTGGAGGATATAGCAGCTGTTTCTCCAATAATCAATAAGGACAATTGAAGGCATGGGTAGCTGTGTGGAACCACCGTATGATCAGTCTCGGAAGAGGTAAACATTATCAATCTCCACAAGCTCTATTTGTTCAAGGGATCATTGAGGGGGCAAAAGAAGCATTTTTCTGGCTGAGGAAGACAATGTGGGGGATATTGAAGAGTATAGTAGGATGTGACTTTGACAATCGTGTGCATCTATATTTGTGTACATCTAGATCATTCCAAGCAACTCTGTGACTCTCGTACTCAGACCAACATGCAATCTCGTCGGTTGTAAGTAGTATGGATTGATGCACGGACAGAGTTCCTCATAACATGTGATCCTGCAAATATATAGGTTTACTCATATGAATGAAATTTCAAGAATTCGGTTCCTGGATTGCTTAAAGTGAAGGTTATTACTACCGTACAGTGTGTACATTCGTGTCCTATAACCACTAGGATACACAGACCTGAGTCCCAAGACACGATAGCAACCCGCTGCCACGATACGAAGACGATGACGGCATGCAAGTCCTCGTTTTCCCCACCCCACCCTTCCATCCGCCCTCAAGTGCCTTCGTGGTGAGGGCGCGTGCACATGCTCAAGAGCGCATTCGGTGCGGGTGATGTGGGAGGTGAATCAGTGATGTGGGAGAGGGTGCACTGGTCAGGTAATCGAGGGACTCTGTGAACTCCCGAGCGCATTGTACAAAGACAACAACGACTCGGACGTGATGCAATGCAGTTTTGTGCCATACACGACGAAGGCGCTCAGAATGATTGCCTGGAAAGAACTGACCACGCGATATGCCAAAGGCGGTGAGAGAAGCGTCTTACGATACTCACCGGCACACTAGAGAATGCCAACAACTGTCCGGGTGTACGCCATAGTGATCGGATGGCTCAACACAGTCAGGCACAGAGCTCGAAACGGAACTGGCAACGGGAAAGGGATCAGATGCACCATTGAGAAGCTTGAACAACTGGATGCACTCATCCTGACTAAAGGGCGAGATTCGGGTGCGCGAGTAGACAGTCCGTATACGGCCAATGGCGTCAATCGCATCCATTTTCGCACCCTTTACGATAACACATTGTACATGCGCGGGGTGCATCTTGATTAATGCCCAAATTCTGTATTCATCAATACATCATCGAAACCTATTGGATTGAACCCAAGATGTCGAAACGACAAAGGTTCATTACCTGACCTACGGCCATCCCCCATCGATACGTAGTCGTCCAATCGTGACGGGACCTTGCTCAGCACCCGTGGTCCACCCAAAGAAAGGCAGGCTCTCCACCCGCCTTTTGCTTGGTATGCTTCCTCCACCCCAACCCCTTCTTCGCGCTGCCCCAAGCACGGATCCACATCTCGCACCCCTCGGGCACCATTCTCGGTTGAATCAATCGCAGTCGAGACCTCGTCGAGCTTGCTCAGGTCCCTCAAGTCGAGGCCGTGATCGCCCTGCTGTCCTTGTTGACGCAAAGGAGCGCATACATGATCCGGCCGCGGATTAAGTGTGGAGGCGTCGTCGAGGTGTAGCGGATGGGAGGCCGCCGTCCGGGGGGCGGGTCGTATGTCGGAAGAACAGGGGTCGGGTTCAATGGCGTATGAACGGAACGCGCTGGCAGCCTGGCACAGGCAGACGTCACTCACTTGGTAATGCGTGGAAAGAAATTGCCGTTGCTGACAGTCTTCAATGACGAAAACGGACGAATGGACCCCGAAAATCCGGGCCGAATGTAAAAACGAAAGCAAAGACACAAAAATTGAAAGCCATCAAAGCCATCAAAACGAAAGCACAGTGCCGAAAAGGAAAGCACAATGCCGAAATGGGAAAGCCATGCAACGAAAGCGAAACAGGTTTTGTCCGCTCCCGCCCCTCATATTTTTGCCATCTCTCCACCCAACTAACACATCCGCATTTTGAAGCAAAGGTTTCGTTTTGGACATGGGACGCCGCGGTCTCGAAGGGTGACCCGAAAGCTTTTATATTCGCCCTTCAATGTTCAGCGAACGTTTACACATCGCCACTGCATCGGAGCAAGGTTGCAACGACCCGTGCACACCCGTACCACCTACTGGTGTGTCCATAACACAGAGTAGTAGAGCTCTCTGCGGAACACGACTGAGCAAATAGTGAGACATACTTGACGAACTCAACAGTATCAAACCTACTTTGCGTCGGTTTTAATTTGTTGAACTCGCGATCGGGCTCATCTTCTTTACACCACCCACGGAGAAGTTCAGCGTTCACTTTTTTGTCATGGAAATGATCTGCTTCCCATATCTTTACACAGAGAACTCGCCAGACCGTAGTGCGTGGGTATATTCATCTCTGGCTCTACGAAATGCAAATCTATTCCATTCGTATGCTCGGATTATATCGGAGGCATTCCTTGTCTGCACGGCAAATAGCAATAGTTTCGAATCGCGGTGAACTCCTTTTGTTTCGCGCACTCTTCTTGGTTGACTTTTTATCCTGGTCACGGACCTTAAAGAAGCCTTCTGAATCTCTTTCCACTTCCCCTCATCTAACGTCTATGCCGTTTGGAGGATGTCCCGCTGTTACGGTTCCTGGCGACTCCTAGTCTCTAACGCAATTGCCCATGGAGCACATGGTTCTTGAATACTCACACGGACAAGGATTATAAACTCGCTATCCGTATGAGAATGTGATTGGTGTAACCGGCCACTGTCTTGCCATCGCGAAGGTGGATCATCTGAATTTCTCCACATGCAAGCCGCTAGTGCAATGTCAACTGCTCCGGCCACATCTGTTGAAACACTACTCGATGGTCTTCCAAAACGGCTTTCGCTAACGCGCAAATTATTGCTACTGTCGATGTGCTGCTTCGCTCAATCCTTGGACGCGTTCAACAATGCAGCACTTTTCCCCGCGATCCCTACTCTCGAGGGTATTATGGGTATCAGGCAGAATCAATCCGTCTGGATCATCAGTGGATTCCAGCTCACATTTGCTTCGTTTCTCCTGATCGTACGTCTTATCCTCTTTCTCGCATGTAGCATCTTTTGATTTGCATTCAAAGAGTGGGCGGATAAGTGATGTCTATAATCCAAGTAAATATGGTTTATTTTTCCAGGCAGTTTACTCATAATGAATCAGAAAATGCCTTCATCGTAGGCATAGGTTCTCTGGGAATTCTTTCCATTGTCGCTGGCTTCGTGAATGATAAAATATTGATCATTATATTAAGAACTCTGATGGGCATCGGTACGGAATTTGACACTATGGGACATTAAGAACGTACTCATGCATGCCGAAGCATCGGCATTGTCGATACCTTCAGCACTCACCCTCTTGGTACATACATTTCCGGATCCTCTAGAACAAGCTCGGGCTATCGGTATGTTCGGAGGTTGTGGTGCAGTCGCGGATGGTAAGCGTTGTTGTCATTCCCAGCTTTGTAACTGACGACACGACCTGCGCAGTACTCGGCCTCTTGATTGGAGCGGTTCTCGTCCAAAAATCATCCTACCACTGGGTTTTCTGGTTTGCTGCGCTCATTGCTATCCCTGTCGCGCTGGGAAGTGTATTCATAATTCCGGCCGACGTTGCAAAGCATGATCACAAGCAAGAGAGCTGTACTGAGAAATGGAAGAGCCTTGATCTGATCGGGATTTCGATCTTGACTGGTGTGTCTCATTATATCTGTGAAGTACCAATACGCAGTACTGATATAATATCATCAGTTACGCTCATCCTTTTCATCTATGGGGTGACGTCTGGGTCAGTGAATGGTTGGGCCGCCCCAGGGGTCCTTATTCCATTGATTACCTCGATACTGCTCTTGGTTGCGTTTTTCTATTGGGAAACTTTGATACCCTCTGATAAGGCTTCTATGTACGTCACAACTTTTTTCAACCGTGTTTCGCACCCATAAATCATTGTTCCTGCGCTTAGACCACCTCGGACGTGGTTCTATGATAACTTCTCCGTCTTATTTGGTTCAGCGTTGTTGCCATTCTTTTGGTGGAACACAATGTTCCTCGTCTTCACGACTTTGTGGCAAGATATCTTCCACTGGACAGTCATCTCCACTGCGCTCCGCATGTAAGTATCTCCTCTGAATGCACAAACCATCTATTTCAAAACTTTAAGGATTCCGATTGGTGTGGCTTCTTTCGGGATGAGCTTCACAGGGCCGCTGTCTAGAATCCTTAGCCCAAAGTGGATTATTCTCACTGGTCTTTCCATGGTAGCTGCGGCTACCATCCTGGTGGCTGTATGCAGTAGTCGGCCAGAAGATTATTGGCCCTATGTATTCCCCGCCTTCACTATTGGGAGTGCTGGCACCATGATGGTATATAGTCACACAAAGTAAGTCAACTGACTCTCATTCACCACGTCGCACCTGACTCTTTTTGCAAGCATCGCTATTCTTCAGGCCGCACCAGCATCAATGGCAGGTATGGTAGGCGCCATATTCAACGGAGCCCTCCAAGTTGGCTCTGCTATTGGGCTTGCGGCATTCAACTCGATCCAAACGTCCGTGGATGCTGGCTCGAAAGAGCACAACGGGCGTACAGCCGCTTTTTGGTTTCTTCTGGGGATCGTGCTGATAGAGATTATCTTTGTGGCCTACTTTTACCAGAGGGGAACGGACCAAGAAGATGATGAAGTGGACGATAATGGTCACAGTGATAACATCGCAGAAATACCTCTGGAGGAAAAGTCTCCGGAACTGTAGGAAACAGGCACGTTCACGCAAGTTGTTTCGCCTTTGTAAGTACACGGTGAAAACATTTCAACCCGATTCGTCAGATTCATATACTTGGCTGTATCTATAGCCCTTTGCTGCTCTTGATCGATCTAGTCTCATTTGTATCGTTGTTTCAAGTTGATGCCCTGGATCCAGGGGTTACTATGAAAGCAGAGTGCGGATTGCCGAGGTGAGTGCGTGATAACGCCAGCCTACTCGAACGTGACAGATTATCGGTCGATAAATGGTGTCCGTACTACCATATCATAATCAAAGGCTCGCTCGGGTTTGAACTTCGAACTTCGAAGTGCCTCACGACGGTACTTCACATCAGCATGGGCTAGCTTTATGACGAAATTCCGCAAAACCATTTCGAATGGATCAAGAAACAAAACATGTTCTGGGTGGCCACCGCTCCTCTGGACGCGCACGGTCATGTCAATGTTTTGCCCGAAGAAATCGATGACTACTTCCAGTGGTCATGTAACTCAAAGCAAGTTTGGTATGACGACCTCACAGGAAGCGGTATGGATTTTTCTGATGGAGTCGTCTCGTTGTCACTGGCATTGAGTCACTGACACCAAATGTGGTGATCTGCGCTTGCAGGCGTAGAGACCATATCGCATATTAGGGTACAACAAGTTCGTTCCACCGACGTCCCGCAAGTCGGGATCCAAATCCGTGATCTTCATCGATGTATACAAAGTCGGATCAGTACGCACCTCGGTCATCTTTCATCTTTCTAGGACTCATCAACTTCAACCCTTATTCCTTTTTTAGTCTTGTGGGTACGGAGTAGTACCTCTGTATGACTTCGCAATGCATAAATCCCAGCTCCATCGGTTCTCCATCAGGGCTGAAAACAGCGGAAGAGCGCTTGACGCTTCCCGTGGTCAACTAGGTGCAGATCAAGGTGGGGAGAAAGTGCAAAATTCGGTGGTTCCGTGCTCTCTCCTTGAATACTGGCTGGCCGAAGACATGCGCTCTCTGGATGGCCTCACGGGTCTGGTGACCGCTCCTGACGCGGCGCTACGCGTGACGCCGCAGTCATAGTTCGACTACTTGCAGGCGGGGGCTCGCCAATCGTTTTGCGGGAAGCTTGAAGGGGTAAAAGTCATCCTGATTTCCCGCTCACACAAAAAAACCGGGAGAACACATCGAGGTTTACTTCTATATATATGTGGTGCCGAGTATGGCACCTACCAAAAGGTCGTATGGAACATCACCCCCGCAACCCACAACGACTCCACTACGCCATCACAGCGTGGTGCCGCACGATTGAAACGAATCCTCATATCGGAGTCAGTATACAGTATATGGGTCCTCAGGCCTCAGGTGTGAACGCGTCCGAATAGGAAACGTCACCCGCCACCATTATGTCAAGATGGCACCGCCTCCTCACGACCAGACTATAGAGACGTAGACCGCCTACTATGTAGCACAAAGTAACAGAAGAGCCACTTCAAAAAACATGGTACTCCACACGTGGACTACCGCGCTACATAACACCACCCGACTGGCCAACAAACCTTGAGGTTTTAGTGGGTATTAAATATTAAGCTACCAAGCCTAAGGCCTGAGGCCCCTTGATGTGACACTGGGGACACCGGGTAGTGTACACCCCCCGCGTATGCAGGGCGTGCGACGTAAGAGCTTGTCCAAAAAAAAGATGTCCATCATCATGTCAAACGTCGCCATGCGTCACCTTGGGCCTGGGCCTGATCCTGATGGCCACGAGTTCCTTAAGCTGTGACTCGCAGCGAGTGCCATATGTACCTCAGGCCTCGACCAAAACGAACATGCCAGCACCGTTGAGCAACGTCTTTTACTACTTCGTTCCCGCTAACGTCGCACTTTCCTTCCGTCTCCACAAACATCGCAGGGTCACTATTCGCCATATCTTCCTCGCCCTCGGCATTTCCGCCATCCTCTCCACATTTTACTATGCCTATTTGACACGAGATAGCTTATCGCAAGATGTTACGCGCTTAGAAGAGCCAGTAACGCCTCAAATCTGGGCCGAGCGAGCAGCACAGGTTAAGGAAGCGTTCCGGCATGCCTATCATGGCTACGAGAACTATTCATTCATGCACGACGAGCTCTTGCCCTTGTCCAACATGAGCATCAACAAGTGAGTCCTCCCATCCTACGCATACGAGTCCTCGTCTTTGCGTCGCTGCAGTCGCCCTCGTTGACACCGCATGTGCCTAGCTTCAATGGGTGGGGTGTCACCATGGTGGATTCCCTGGACACGATGCTACTCATGGGCTTGGAAGACGAGTACACACGGGCGTTGCCGGCGATCAGCAATATCAGCTTCTCCTTGCCGACCGTGAGTATCTTACTCCTCCCTCCGCTTCCTTCTAAACCGGGTCCCGTCAGAACCAATATGTCCCTTTCTTTGAAACCGTCATTCGGTATCTAGGTGGTTTGTTGAGTGCATATGCGTTGTCTGGCGACGATCTCTTGCGATCAAAGGCGGACGAGCTCGGGAGCAAATTGGCCCTCGCATTTAATACGACAAGTGGCCTCCCAGCTTTTTCGGTCGATACTTACAGGTCAGCTTTGTTTACCTTTCGTATCGGGATTGATGCTGATCTCCTTCTTATGTTCTTCCAGGGGCAGGAACCCCTTGGAAGGACATGGTGTGTTGGCGGAAATAGCATCCTTTCAGATGGAATACGCATACTTGGGCAAGATCACAGGAAAAAAAGAACACGTT
Organism: Leccinum uliginosum; assembly: GCA_038091455.1. Classification (NCBI taxonomy): domain Eukaryota; kingdom Fungi; phylum Basidiomycota; class Agaricomycetes; order Boletales; family Boletaceae; genus Leccinum; species Leccinum uliginosum. The sequence continues at coordinate 21,002 of JBBPOM010000212.1, forward strand.
GCTCGTGTTGGTGTTCTGTCCTTGTCCCTGTTTCGAGCCGGAACTTATCCATTGCTACAGGCAACCAAGGTCACCGATCTGTTTTATGCTGCGAGGTTGGGTGAAACCGGTGGAATGTATCCCACACGATGGAATATCAGAAAAGGTACTCCAGTCGGCGGTGAGTGGCTCATACTTTCCCCCCTTCAAAATCAATTCAGCTGGGGCAGGCTTAATCTCCGTCGGGTCCCTCGCGGATAGTGGCCACGAATACACACTCAAGCAATTCCTGATGACTGCACGCACAGACAGGCGTAATCTCGAAATGTGTTCGTCTGTCGCTTGGCCTTGGGGGACAATTCATAGATGGTTGACGTTTTAATAGATCTCAGATTCACCTCTTATGTCATTAACAACCTGCTCTTTCTCAGCCCAAACCGTCGCCTCCTCTACGTAACGGATGCGACCATGGGCCGAAGATGGCTCGGTGCTTCACATTCCTTTGAACATCTTTCCTGTTTCTTCCCCGGCCTGCTGGCGCTCGGCGTTCATCTTCTCCCCCTCGACAACCTCGATGAGCTCGGAATAGATGTAGCTGCGCTCGCAAATGATCTGTTACCCGCGGACCGCCGCGCATACGCCCGTCTCTCCGAGTTCAAATTGTCAGACCTACATTTATGGGCAGCAGAAGGGATTGCGGAAACATGTTATGTGATGTACGCGGATCAACCGACGGGGTTGGGACCCGAGGTTGTATGGATGGATGTCGATCAGGAGGTGGGCGAGATACGGTGGGTGAATGAACTGCGTGCGTGGAATGCGCGAAATAAAGATGGTGGTGGTTGGTGGGGTGTACTTGGCAACCTGTGGGGAAGGAGATCAGAACAGAGACGTTTGCCGCCAGGTGTAGGCGATATGGAGCCATGGCTGAGTCCCCTGGACTCTACGCTCGAGATATCGGAGCCGACAGGGCAGAGTATAGTCAAACAAACGCCTCTAGATCCAATCGGGATAGACTATGTGATCCATAACGCGGGGTATTACTTGCGGCCTGAGGTACGTGACACCTTCGGAATCATGTGCGTGCATTCGCGTTGTGCTCACCTCCATGCCATCCTTTTCGTTGGTTCATTTCTTTCTCCTTGGACGTTTGGGCGCGCAGACGATTGAATCGATCTACATCCTATGGCGAACGACGGGCGATGTCAAATGGCGACATCGTGGTTGGGAAGTGTTCCAAGCCATCGAACGCCACACCAAAACTCCTTCGGGGTATGCCTCCATCGAGAACGTCACCACTCCCTATCCAACTCAGCAGGACTCGATGCCGAGGTGAGTTACTGCACGCGCACCTCGCGCATTTTCTCCTGGGAATGTGAGTCCTCATCGCCTTGACGCATTCTAGTTACTTTTTAGCCGAGACTCTCAAGTACTTGTATCTCATGTTCTTGGACGAGGATCCGCTGCCGCTCGACGAGTGGGTCTTCAACACCGAGGCACATCCGATGCCCGTGTTCGAGTGGACGATGGAAGAGAAGACGGCCTACGGGATCGTCACGTGAAGGTCTTTGAGATTCATCTCGTCGAGGGTGTAAGTACTAGAAGTCGATTGGCCAGGATCAATCATCTAGTTCCGTCGTTTGATCAGTGGGTTTCTCGAAGGCGGGACTCGATCGCGACGACTCAGACCAGTATCGTACGATTATAGGCTAATGTCACCTGGTTTTCTCTCTCACCTTTTTCGTCGTCACTCCTCGAGCCCTCGTATGCCGGCGCCGGGTCCGTGTTTTTCTTTAGGGGGTGAGTAGTGATCAGCGATTGGTAAGCCTCGGAAGAAGCCCTGGGCTGAGGAGTCGACATTTGCGCTTTCTCTCCGAACCTACTGGCCTAGTCTCCCGTAGTGTACCCGGCAATCGAGATCGCGCGGTCTGGACCCCATTGGGGGTGTGAGCCGCCAGGAGAGTACCTCCAGACGTGAGTTTCATCGGGACGGACGGGGGTGCTTGTGTGGAATGGAGGGAATAAACTCAAGCTTAGGACTGAGCGGTACTATTAAATACACTACTGTCTGTCTCGCCCTTTTGTTCCTTGCTGATCGGCGGGTCATAGTTTTGGCGTCGACGTGCTCATTGGCCATGGTAGCAATGGGATTGAGGGGTCCCAATACCGGTGCTTTTTTGTGGTCATGTTCCATGCATAACAGAACTGACGTCGCTTGCCGTGAAGAATTGCAAACATACTCACACAGTTAATATTACCCACAGTCAGACCCTAAGTTAGGCAGGAAGACAATCGTTCCTTCTTTTGCTTCAACTGCCAGTGGCACTGCGGCACTGTCACGGAGGCGCTGTTCCGTCGGGGCGGTCCGAGAGTCCGCCGTCTTCCGCGAAGTTCGGCGAACTCCGTTGGGTACGCCGCTTGCTCGACGCTCAGATCACAAAAATTGGTTTAGAATCAATGTTATGGATATCACTCGGCCGCGCACACGGGCGGGGCATACATAACCTATGATACACGCACTGCTAACCAGATATCGCACACGGAAAGCCGGCCAAGCCGAGCGTTCCAAGGCAGAGCGGCTATAGGTTGAGATGGGAGTGAGGCTGGGTCGAAGGGTGCCTCGTTTGCGCGACCGAGGTCGCCATCGTTATTATGTAATTCGAGGGAGATGGTAGCGCAATTGCACTGGCAAGCGCTGTTTGACTGGGGACTCATCGCCAGAGGTGACGAGATTCCATTGTATAGTGCCTCATGGGAACACGGCTTAGCAGTAGGGTTCAAAGTAGGCTCCTGCATCCATGAATTGAGATAGTTAGGAAATGTAAGCGACCTCCACTGCCGAGTCAGTCATTGTTAGGAGTTGTTTCAGTAGTGGGTTCGTCAAGATACATGAGCTCGTACTGGTCTACGATTGCGAGCTGCGAGCAGTGGTGAGTCTGAGCTGTCACTGAGACCCTGGCCGACGCCGCACTCCGGCGAGTGGCAGCCGCGGACGACGCTGTACTGCCGCACTCTGCCGGAAACCCACAATTTGGGCGTGCCAAACAAACCCCAAAACCGCCCATTGAGTTTAGTCTTTCTGCCCATTGAAGGCGGGACTTTCTGAATTCCTGGCAGGTGTCCTTGGAAAGCGCGCAACGTTCAACAGCCGCAACGAAGTCAAACAGAAGTTGCTGTGTCACGCAAGCGATTCTTGATACAATGACAGAACTCCAGGCTGACTGGGTATATTTGGCACAGCTGCCAGGCGGGCACAATGCGCACAAGCACAATAATTCCGGGTCCAGTCTTCATGGAGTACAGTTATTCAGCAGGTTTGCGCTCGGGCCACTCAGAAGCGGTCGGTGACTCAAGACTTTTGTGAAATGGAGGCGTTGAATACCGAATGGCGGTGATTTGACGATCGCAGGGCCAAAGTCTCCGACGGCGCCCAGTGACTGAGCGACTGATGCGGCTCGGCAGGCTGGAAGGCGGGAGAAAGACGGACATCGATGTTTCAATGCCGGAGATCTCGGTCAATCCACTCTTACGATTGGTGGAGGTTGCCCTGGTAGTACAGCTCATACCTCAGATTGACATCCGAAGCCATTCGGAGGATTTCAAGCTCCTACATGAGCTGGTTCAAGGCTGGTTCACTGCTCCCGATCGAACCGTTTTCCATTATAGTTAGGCTCGTCTACCAGTATGCTCCGCTCAGAACGTATTGCTTATCGTTGTTAAGCAGTGCCCACCCTCAACCGGTATCTGAGATACCGCTAGCATGGTCTGTCAACCTAATCTTTTGATCGGCGTCACATGATGAGTAAGCAGGTGGTTCACTGGAACGTGGCTCAAGTTTTCTCGTCCCGCTCAGGCTCCAAGTTGCGATCAAAATTATTAGTCGTCCACACAGCCAAATGTGACGTTTGGCGGTTTAGCATCGCCAACAGTAATCTGCATCCGTAATATATAAAGAGAAGTTGGTTCAAGCAGACTCGATACCAAATCACCCTTCATTCCCTTGCCTCTCAGGCTATTGTTTCCAATGGCCCCTGTTGCTGTTTCTTCCTCCTCCGCTCCTGTAGATGTCATCCGTGATCTGAAGGCTTCTCTTATGAGCCCCACTGTTCCAAAGACTCTCGTCGATGTCTTCTCTTCGGTCGTCTCTCAATATCCTGATCACGAACTCAGCTTCATTACCTCCTCCGCCCACGACTCCTCCATCCAAACAAAGACGTTCAGCGAATTCGGCAAATACGTTCTCTCCCTAGCGAAAGCTATCAGTGTCTGGGGCAAGCCCGCTGGTTCGGTGATCGTTGTCTACCTCACTGAACACGAGGATAACATGGCTGCTGTCTGGGCCTGTCTCCTCGCCGGTTGCGTGCCTTGCTTGCAGCCCACCCTGAGCGCTCAGCAAGCACACAAGGAGGGTCACGTTTCTCACATCAACAACCTTTTATCTTCGCCGACCTGGTTGACGACCGAGAGCGGCGCTGAACAGGTGAAGTCAATCGCTGGTATTGACATTCACTTGTTCTCGGAGTTGAAAGGCACAGCTGGAAGCTCGGGAGCAGACTTTGTTGTCCACCAACCCGAACCTGACGACGAAGCCATCCTGTACCTGACCTCTGGATCGACAGGCTTTTCCAAGGCTGTCGTACACACACATCGCACCGTCATTGCCGCTTGCCTTGCTAAAAATCAAAACTACCGCCTGAACCCGGGGTCCAGGATCATGAACTGTGAGTTTTCCTGATTGCCTGGCAGATTTCATGCTAACATAGAACAGGGGTTGGATTTGACCACGTCGCTGGATCTCTCGAAATGCACTTGACGCCCCTTCTTCTCGGCGCTTCGCAATTGCATGTGCATGCGTCCGTCATCCTCTCTGATCCTCTGAAATACCTTCGCTTGATCGAGGAAAAGGTACGTGATAAGTAGTTGGTTTGGCACGTCGCTGAATGTAAACCCAGTCTATTGAACTCGTGTTTGCACCCAACTTCCTACTGGCTAAACTTGTGCGCGACCTCGCGAACCGCGAAGACCTCTTCGGCAAGTTTGACCTCTCTTCCCTCAAGCGCGTCAACAGCGGTGGCGAAGCGATCGTCAGCAGTACTGCTGTTGCGTTCAACAAGACTCTCAAAAACTTTGCAAAGAATGGTGACGTTCCATTCGTCATAGGTTCAGGTTTTGGCATGACAGAGACCTGGTAAGTTCTTGGTGTGGATCACGATGATCCCATCTCACGTGAACTTTTTTCAGCGCTGGAATCATCTACGACACGGTTGACGTGTTGAAAAATCCCCCGGCATACGAGTTTTTGGAGCTCGGCGAGCCTCTCCCTGGATGTGAGATGCGCATCGTGAGCCCCGAAGACGGTGTTACTCCTCTCCCTGACGGTCAAAGCGGAGAACTCCAAGTCCGCGGCCCGATGATCTTTGTGCGTTACTACAACAACCCACAGGCAACGTCTTCTAGCTTTGTCGAGGGTGACTGGTATCGCACCGGTGACGTTGGAATCATCGAGCGCGGGAAGATGAGGCTGAACGGGCGTATCAAGGACACCGTCATCGTCCACGGTGTCTCTTACGGCATTCCTGAATTAGAAACTCATCTCCAGAAGGTTGATGGTGTCACCCACTCTTTCCTCGCCGCTGCGCCTTACCGCGCGCCTGGGCAAGATACTGAAGGTTTCGTCCTCTTCTACGCTCCGACCTTCAGCCTCGACGACGAGGATGCTCCCGCCAAGCTCTTCACTACTCAACGTGCTCTGCGCGACATCTCTGTCAAGATGATCACACTCCCACCACAGTTGATTATCCCTATCCCCGTTGATCAAATGGAGAAGACCACTCTCGGAAAGCTTTCCAGGGCCAGTCTCATCAAGCAGCTCAAGCAGGGTTCGCTCGCCAAGCAAATCGCCCGTGCGGAGGAGCTGCTGAGCGTTGCTCGCGGTGCCAGCTTCGTCGCTCCTTCGACTGAGACAGAGAAAACATTGGCTGGAATCTACGCCAACATCTTCAACCTTAACGTGAGCGACATGTCCGCTAGCGACAATTTCTTCGAGCTCGGTGGCACATCCATCGACGTCATCAGGCTCAAACGCGAGGGAGAGGCTGCATTCCAGTTGCCCGAGATCCCCACCGTCCAGATCTTGAAACATCCCATAATTTCTAGCCTGGCGAAGTATGTCGACTCCTTGATCTCCAGCGACGCGGTTGTTGAGGAGTACGACCCCATCGTGCCCCTCAACCTCACTGGCAACAAGACCCCGATCTTCATGGTCCATCCTGGTGTCGGAGAAGTCCTCATCTTCGTCAACCTTGCCAAGTACTTCCAAAACGAGCGTCCCTTCTACGCATTCCGCGCCCGTGGCTTTGAACCCGGGCACCCATTCTTTGGCAACATGGATGAGATGGTGTCTTCGTATGCAGCGGCCATGAAGAGGACACAACCCCACGGTCCCTACGCTATCGCTGGTTACTCTTACGGTGGTGTCGTCGCATTCGAGGTGGCCAAGCGCCTCGAAGCCATGGGCGAGCAAGTCAAGTTCACTGGTCTCATCAACATCCCTCCCCACATCGCCGACCGCATGCACGAGATCAACTGGACGGGCGGTATGCTCAACCTCGCCTACTTCCTCGGTCTCATAACCAAGGAAGACGCGCACGACCTCGAACCCGCGTTGTTGCCCCTCACGCGCAAGCAGCAGTTGGACATCGTCTGGAAGCTGTCCCCGCCCGAGCGTCTCCTCGAACTCCAGCTGACGCCCGATAAGCTCGAGCACTGGGTCGACATCGCTGGCTCGTTGATTCAATGTGGCAAAACATACGAGCCCAGTGGTTCAGTCGGTGAGTTACTCTCCTCCTCGGCCATTATCCGGGAATGTGTTTTTCTGACTTTTTTTTTTTTTTCTTTGGTAAAGAGTCACTCAACGTCTTTTACGCCATCCCACTGCGTGGTAGCAAGGATGACTGGTTGAACAAGCAACTCAAGCCTTGGGAAGAATTTAGCCGCAGCGAACCCCTCTATACGGACGTCCCCGGACAGCACTACACGCTCATGGACTTTGACCACGTCCCCGGCTTCCAAAAGATCTTCCGCAGCCAGCTCGAGGCGCGCGGTCTCTGAGAACTTCCGGTCGCTGGCTCGACGGGGAGCAAGGTTATTTGTGTGGTATTCGATATCTATTTTAATGTATCATATCAAGCATTATTTGTTCTAGAGGCGCCGCAATGTATCTTTTCTTTTATTGGCATGTAACTTTGATATAATTTCTCTCCGAGGGGCTGAAGGCTCGGATTGGATTGGAAATAACAATAACGTGACGGCTGAGATGCGGCTCGGGGGGTACGTAAGAACTCGACGAGACCTAAATTATAAAAAGTACAAGAGACGCGGCGAGAAGCACGGCGAGGGATGAAAAAAAGTACACGACTGGCAAGTGGCAACGGGGGCTGAATCGAGAACGAAACCGTGACGGCGTTGCAACGACGTCAGCGCGAAGCACGGATACAAGATACAACGGCGGATGGCAGCAGATCTGAGTGATGACTACTATCACACGTCTTCAAACATGGCAGATCTAGTAGTATGGCACGCGGGCATACACGAAACGATCCCGGTTGAAAAAGGAAGTCGGGGACCCAGGCGGGCGCCCCTGTCCTCCAACTCGGGGCTAGTCTCCCGTACTAGGCAGATCCTTCAAGGATTCAGCGCTACTGTTACTAAACACTGGAAACTGATCACGGCGTACGGTGTTGCAAAAGACTACGTATGTTTCACGTCGAACAAGAAGGCTGGCCCGGGAACGCTCGCTGTGGCAAATGCCACTTGACAAGTTACTGTGCGGCCGCGTTGCTATCGTGCCACGATACGCGAGCGAAAAAAAAAAAAAAGTAAAAAACACATTATATATCGTCAGTTCGTGAGTTACACCGTCATGTACGTATGTATATGTGTATGTATATGCATCGTCAATGAAGAAGGAAAAAAAAAAAAAAGTCTGGGCGTCCTTGGGGGGATCAAAAAAAAAAAAAAATAGCGGTATGTGGCAGTTACCATCCATCAAGAAATGTCTACCTACAACGGCGAGCGAGAAAAAAAAAAAAGCGTCCTACGACGCACCCCCAGATCCGGTCGTCACATTCAACAACACATGCAACTCCCGAATACACTCTCGACACCGCACGTGCACCTCCCTTGCGCTGTCCAACAACGGCTTGATGTTCTCTGGCGTCATCGACAGCTTGATCTCGGGTAACCCGCCAGTTTGCAGATGTGGCGGGTGTAGATGTAGATGCGGAACGAGCGGACGTAAATGTCCACCGTCCTCGAGCGGTGGCGGCGGCGCACTCCGCACCGACCCCGTCCGTCCGCTTGCCCCCGCTGGCACGTTCGAAGCCCCGCGCGACGGCGGTCGTTGAGTCAACGGACTCGTCCGAGGCAACGACACCCTGTTCTTTGCCTTGCTGCTGTCCTTGCTACTGCTGCCTCCAGACGACGACCGCACACCGCCCCGCTGCTCCCCATCAGACACCTCTTGCACGTTCGATAACCGCGTAGACCGCATCGGCCGGATCGACCGCGGGGAAGCCTCCATCTCCAACCGCACCACCTGCGACATCTCTGCACGCCGCGGCGTCACCGGTCGCTGCGTCAGTTGCGTCAGCACAGGCGTAGGTGTATGAGAAAGACGTCCAGAGTGGAACGGCGATGACGCCCGGCCCTTATGCCGCCCCTTGACAGTCGCCGACCCTTCGATTCCCAACGCCCGCGCCGCACCATCCAAATCGATCGCCGACTCTATCCGATCCCAGTCCTCCTCCGTCCTCGTACTCCCCCGACTGTCGCTCCGCACGTCGCTCCGGCTATCTTGCGACGAGAACGAGGTGCTCTTGTTGCTCTTCTGTCCCAGTCGGAATATGGACGCCAACGAGGGTCGTCGAGGGGACGACTTGTGGTTCAGCGGCAGCCCTCCTCCGTACGGAGAGTTGGCAGGCCCGTCCTTGTCCTTGTTAGACCGTACCGATTCGAGACCACCGCTCGTCTGCGGCCTCAGATGAGCCCCATCGCCACCCGCCCTGATCTGTCCGTGTGGATAATGATGCGAACAATGCGAAGAGTCGGTGCTCAGCGACGCGGTGGAAGCGGCCGGGAGGGCAGGCGCAGGCGGCGACGCAACGTGCTCCGAATGGCTCCGCTTCAGCATCCTCAACATGTCTCTCAACCCCATTAGTCCCAGTCTGGCTCCACGCCACTTCTTCTTCGCGCCCTCCAGACCGTGCTCGACGCCCCGAGTATCCGAGTCTTCAGAAGGAAGCGTGATCGTGCTGTTCATCCCGTCGCCCCATCGCCAATTTCGGTTCACGTTCTCCTCCGTCAAAGGCGAGTCGTCAGGCGGAAGCTCGCCACTGCTGAGCATGTCTCGAAGGAGCATCAACTGCCGCTGACTGAGATCGTGTCGGCCTGTCGACGAGCGCCAAGAGGGATCGGGAGGGCCGGACGTCGATGACGTCGATGACGACGCCGCATTCGCAGCCGAGGATGGCTTCGACTCTTCACCCGAAAGCGTCACGGCCCGTTCACGGTTCTTGCGGCGATCAACTTCTGCTTGCACCGGCGCAGATAGGCTCGAAGATGCTCCAGAAGGCGGAGGAGACGCTGGAACGGGCGCCCCTCCACCGAGTTCGATGAGCAACTCCGCGCACTCCCATGGTACTTTATACTTGTTGGTGATCGCGTGAAGGGTAGCAGCGATTTGACCGTGCTCCGGAACCGAGGTCGAAGCACTCGAAGAAGCGTGGTGGGATGGGGAAGTGTTGGAGCGCAGCCGAGAACGCGGACGGACGAGGTTGAACACGTTGGGCGACGTGGCGCGCGACGGGGGAGAACTCTCGAGGAACGTCTGTGCCTCGGTGAGCAGTCGATGGTAGGTCGATTGCAGCTCTTTCATTCCTATCGACGAATCAGCATCGGCTTTCACACCCTCGGTACGGCAAAGCAACTCACTGTCAACGCTAGAGGCAAACTCCCGGACCATCCCCAAGTCCCTCTTCAACCCAATCTGCGCCTGACTGATCCTTGGAGGAATCTTGAGATCTCCCAACGAGTTGCGTCGCGGCACGGACGTCGTCAATATAGGCGGATTAGTGACTTGTGTGGTGCGACCCAACGAGGCCGACTGCGGCGACGAGGGTGATTTTGGCGTCGTTTTGATCGGCGTCGCCGGGGACATCGAAGGTCCGATAGGAGTCATGGTGACGGAAGAAGGGGCGCTGGTCACAGGCTCGTGCCCGTCCCTCAAGTGCAGCGGTATCGAATTGGTCGCTGACATCCCGTTCATTGTCTGCGGCGGCGATGGTGGATGAAGTTCGATCGGGGGTAACAGATCAGGCGTACAAGCTTGCGGCATCCTTGTGTCTGCATCCCCACCCTGCTCTCGACCTGCATCGTCGCCCACGTCATCCTGGAGCGATGCAGCGTATATCTGAGCGATTTCGACCGAAGACTTGCGTTTCTTGTGTTTCTTCCCCCCTCCAAGGCTGATCTTGCGTACACTGCCCATGAAACCCCTCGAACCTTCTTGCTGCGGAGGGAGCGTAGGCACCGGCGGGAGGTACTCTGCACTTTCGGTTGGAGTGGGCGTTGAGAACACTCTCGAGGACGACGCTCGACCGACGGAAGATCCGTACGAGGCATGTCTGATGCCGATCGACCCAAACTTGCCGCTCCCGAGCGCAAGCGAAGCGCCGTTGGGCACCTGCATCGAACTCGGTCGTCTGCCCGGTCCAAGAGATGGTTTGCCTAGCCCGATCACGCCCGATGCAGAAGACGACCCGTCGCCTCCCGTAAGGTCCCCGCTGCTCGTGTACTCGAGCATACCGCTCGCCTTCCGCCTCGAAAACCTATTGGTCTTGCTCGGCGTCGTGGGCACCCGTCCGCTGCCCCCTTCGTTCCCCCCATCTCCAGCCCCGGGTCTCAACCGCGCGTGATCTAGACTCCTTTCGTGCTTGAGTTCAGCTTGTCTCGGCGGCGGAGACCCGGCCCCAAAATGGGCGCCGCCAGGACGAAAAAACCAGCCGGAACGCATGCCACCTGTGTTATTGGAATTGCGATTTCGGTTAGAGGGCGTCTGATCGAGGGAGCTCGGGGGTCGCGACGTGCCGTCCACGTCCATGGTGCTAAACTCTTGCATTATCACCTCCGCGGGACCTGTGCTTGCTCGCTTCCTCCTCACGTTCCATTTCTTGACAGACCCGATGCGAGACAAAAGTGGCGTTTTGGATCCTCCACTCCCTGGGGTAGCTTCCAGCGAGGAGGGGAGGGCTGTGGGCAATGGAGATGTTGCTCTCATTCTGTCGGGCGTTGAAGGGGGCAACGGTGGAGGCGATGAATCGTAGGGTTCTTCGATGAGCTCAAAGACATTGTTGTCCATGTGTGGTGGTCGTGATTTTTTACGCAGGCGGCGTCGTTCGCGCAGAGCAGGCGGAGAAGGAGGAAGCATTGCAAGGGACGAAGCGCCCGAGAGGACGAGGTGCGACGTTGAATTGAAGTGGCCAATTGAGGTTCGCCCCGAGGTTGTCGGTATTGAGAAAACGGACACGGTAGGAGAGCGGGGGAAAGGCTCGATAGGCGATGAAGAGAGAGCACGTGGAAGGGGAGGTACTGGGGGAGGTGGTGTATTCATGTTTGAGGGGGGGTTTGCAGAGCTTGGGTGAAGCATGGGTGCGGTGCGCGAGCGTGCGGTGAGAGTCTTGTCCTCTTCCTTTTCGTCCGAGAACCCGAAATCCTCGTCCTCGTCCGAAGAATCAGCGTATGCCTCACGGCGTGTACGTTTCGTCATGGGGGTGTTGTCATTGTCCGTTTTGCCCGGGGATGTGGAACTGGTTGGATCCATGGGGTCGTCAAAGTCGTCGTCCCAGTTTTCGGGTTCGACGCGTGGTGTCGGACGCGGGGGTGTATGATACGAGTGCCGGGTTCGCAGGGGATGTGCGTGATTGTTGAGCTGGAATGCATGAACGGATGTTCGAAGGGCAGGGTGACGTCTGCCAGGTGGGGAGTCGCCTTTGTCTTCGAAATCGTCGTCCCAGTTCTCTGTATGTGGCTGTGGACCGCGCGACTTTGTTGGTGTGGAGGGACCAGGTTCTGCCCAGTCGTCGAGTCGGCTGGTGATACCGCCCATGCCACGCACTCTGCTGGTTCCCACTGGGGGTGCCTTTGGGGAAGGCTGTCTTTTTCCGTCGTCTGCGTCCCAGTCTTCTGTGAGGTGTGAGGAGGCGACGGATATACGAGGCTCTGGGAGAGTCTTTGAGTTGGAGTTGCTGTGGGTGAACTCGAAGTCGTCGTCCCAGTTCTCCGACGAGACTGGGGTGATCGTGAGGGCACAGGACGAGGGGAGTATCGAGAATGGGCATACCTAGCGTCTGAGGCGCCATAACGCGTCGGGAGAGGTCGACGAAATGAACCAAGTTCACGGTCGGTGCTGTTTACCCATGTTGGTCCAACTTTTTTATTTTTTTTTGCTCAGCACCACATCGACATGTTTCATCATTTAGAAAATACAGCCAGATCGAGTAAAATACAATCCACTTAAGAACAAGTCCGTGAAGCAAGAAGGACGGGACGACATCTGTACGTGTTGACCACTGTCCGACTGCGATCTACGAGCGAGATATATTTAATTAGTTGTTGTATGGCGACAGATCAACTGTGTCCATAGGCAGGGTGTCGCAGACCGTGGCAAGCCAATTGGGCCAGGTTTGCGGGAGGGAGAGAGTATGGGGATACTGAGCGACGGACGGGTGGATCCTTGCGGGAAGGAGTCGGGAAGAACTGGTTCGCGGGTTGGAGGGGACTCCGAGAGTGAGGGATGCGGGATGCACGGATGGTGTCTTGTGGAGGAAAGTCTGAGCGGGAAGCGGGGTAGTCGACGATCTCTGTGCAGGTGAGTTTGGGAGTGGGCTCTTCGATGGACTGTGTGGGTTGCGGTGATGAGGTGTGTGGTGAGAGTGGCGTAGAGACATACGCATCGCGACCAAGACAGGCCATCGAGGTCGCTGAATTCGGTTTTGACGGACTCGAAGGAGAGAAGGAGAGCCCGGTTGAGGTCCTTGTGGGAAGAGAGAGGTCAAGAAGAGACACCTCGAGCGAACTGGGCTTACCTCTGGCATGACGAGGGCGTCTTGTTCCCACTGAAGCTGTTCTATCTCGAGTTGTCTGAGTCGTTCCATTCGCATTTTCGTTCTGTCGGCGGGTTGCATGTCGACCACGACGATCCGTAGGTAACGGAGAGTTCCGAGTTCCATTCACAACCAGAAACATACCCGACGTCAACGAGACAACAACATGTCACGTTACGCGTGACGTAACACATGTGACAACTCGCGATCAAACTCCGCTTCAAAACGCGTCTCGTTCAACGCGCCGCTCCTTCAACTCAAACCATGCTCGAGGCAAAACTTGAGGAAGCTGCTCTCTTGAAACGCTTGCTGGACTGTGCGTATATGCTCTCTCGGTCGTACGAATTCTTGCTCACAAAGTCGTACAGCCGTCAAGGAACTCGTGACAGATGCTAATTTCCAATGTACCGAGGAAGGACTCGTCCGTCTCTCAACTCGCACTCGAACCGCTCTCTTCTCATCTTTTCGCAGGATCTGCAAGCGATGGACAACTCCCATGTCGCACTCGTCGCCGTAAAGCTCGAGTCGGCGGGTTTCAAAAAATACAGATGTGATCGTCCAATGCCCCTCGGTGTCAACCTCAACTCCCTCACCAAAGTCATGAAATGCGCAAAAGACGACGATATCTGTACCCTCAAAGCCAGCGACGACGGTGATGTCTTGAACCTCGTATACGAAGCAAAGAGTATACTTTTTTTTCCTCGTCATCTCCACCGCTTACCATTCCTCCGTAGATTCAGACAGAATCGCAGAGTATGATATGAAACTCATGGACATCGACTCTGAAAACCTCGGCATCCCCGATACCGACTACGATGCACGCGTCACAATGACATCTGCAGAATTTTCACGCATCGTCCGAGATCTTTCCCTCCTCGGCGAATCCGTACGCATCGACGTCTCCAAGGAGGGCGTGCGATTCGCGAGCGAAGGCGAGGCAGCCAACGGAAACGTGTTGCTCAAGCAGACCGAAGCCGCGAGAGAAAAGTACGAAAACTATGGCAAGGATGACGACGAGGTCAAGGCTGACGACGACGACGACGAAGACGACGAGAAACCCAGGAAAAAGAAGATAAAAAAGGAAAAGGTCAAGAAGGAGGACAAGGATGCAGACGTCGAAATGGATGGCGACGATGACGACGAAGGGGAATTCAAAGCCAAATCAGACGAAGGTGAGGACGAGCTGGAAGAAGATGAAGACGACGAGCCAAAAAGCAAGAAACGGAAGAAGACTTCGTCAAAGGTAAAAAGGACTTGCGCGTTCACATGTCTATCGCTTGCTTCATCTTCCTCTGTAGAATGGTCAGCCCTCGAAAAAAGCCAAAAAGTCCGATGAAGTGCCATCAGATGGCGGCGTCTACATCGAGATGAACCAACATGTTTCCCTGACGTTTAGCTTGAAGTATCTCGTCAATTTCTCCAAGAGCTCATCGCTCTCAAACACGGTGCAGCTGATGATGAGTAATGAAGTACCCCTTCTCGTGAGTCTGACTCTTGTTCAAAATCTATCGTTTACCTTGTCTCCAGGTATCGTACAAGTTTGGACAGGGTGTGATAAAATACTATCTAGCACCAAAGATTGGGGAGGAGTGAGCCGATCGGTACCAAGGATACCATATTCCCATGTTCTCTGGATATTCTGTCTCGTTATATACATGGTATTCACTTTCTTGTATCCACAGGCAGTATGCATACATGTTTCTCCAAGCAATGGCCAGTACGTTTGTCTTGTCTGACCGGATATGTGTCACACGACAGTCTGCCAGTCGACAATGTCGAGCAAAATAATCCAGAAAGCAGGGTATAGATACAGCTGAGACAATCACATATACAAGAAGAGGAAGAAGAAAAAATACAAGGCACATGTACATGTGGACGAGATGGAACAGATAGCATCTCCAGCAAATAAAAATAAAAAGCAAGCCCTCTGACTGCACCTAGTCCACTTCCTCCAACTCCACAAGTTCCTCCTCCACATCCGCGTCCTCCCCGTCATCGATCTCGTCCGCCATTGACATCTCCCCGATCGACGTCCGAGTCGTCAAGCCAACCCCACGACCGACCTCGCCACCGCCCCCCGCCGCCGCGCCCTCCCCGCCCGCACCCCCGTCCCTCAGCCCAAACCAAACCGGAATCAACGCCCACACCTCCTCCCTCGCACGCCCGACCTCGCCCTTCCACTCGCGCTTGCACACCCCGCACATCTTGAGCCCGCACGTCCGGACGCCGTCCGAAAAGTCCTTGCGCTCGAGCATCTCCGCAGCCTGCACGAGCGTGTAGAGCGGGTCGGCGTCCCGCCCGCATGCGATGCCGCTGACGCTGCGCAGAACGTTGAGGTGGATGAAGTAGAAGGATTCGGTGCAGTGGGCGGAGGAGGAGGAGGAGGGTTTGTTGAGCGTCGTTGTCGTCGTTCCTCCTCCACTGGTGTTCTCGTTCGCGTTGGAAGACATAGCGGCGGCTGCTCTGGTCGAGTAGAGACATGCGGCCGAGGGACAGTGCTCGAGCGCGCGCGAGAGAAAGGTCGAGATGTAAAGCTGCGCGAGCTCTCGCCCGCGGAGCGTCCGCACCAGACAGTCATGCGAGAGACGGACCATCGGCTGCGATGTCGGTGTCGGTGTAGGCGGCTTCCCAGCGTCTCGAGGAGGAGGAGGACGCTGTCGTTTATGACTCTCGCTATGATGCGTGTTCGCGCGCCAGGCGCACGGATCCGGCGCTGCGAACACGGGCGGCAACGCACGCGCGCCCGAGAGTATCCTGCTCGGTCCGTACCGCGAGAGGTCATAAAACGCGCTCGGGAGGACCTCTGGGACGCCGAGCTCCAGCGCGAGGTTGATCGCGAGGACGGGGTGCGCGTAGGCCTCGCGAGGGGTGTACCTGCTGCTCTCGTCCGTCGCTGCTGCCTCGCGTCTGTCCCAGTCCGCTAGCGTGGTGGGCCAGTCGTGTGCGAGGCGCGCGAGGCATTGGACGCGCAGGTGCTCGATAAAGTATTTCGTGGACAGGCGGAGGACGCTGGAGAGCGCTGAGAAGTCGCGGGCGTGTGGTCTGGGAAAGTAGCTGTACACAAGCCCGTCGTCGTCAGTTCCAAGAACGGGGAGAGAGAGTTTGGAAACGTACAGTCCGTCGTAAAGGGCGATCAACAGATGATACACGTCCGACGGACAGTCGTAAATGTCCACCGTCGGGCACCCGTCGACCATCTTGTTACCCTCCTCGTTCACCTCTTCGGACGAGCCTGGTGCAGCTTGTATCGAGTG
>JBBPOM010000213.1:0-37383 GCA_038091455.1 Leccinum uliginosum
AATAATTTTTTAAAAAAGGGGGTTATTAAATTTTATTAATTAAAGTGTAGATAATATTATACATTTTAATTTATTATTTTAAAAGAGATATATATTTTATAGTCTAAGAATTAAAGGGGGGAATCTGATAATTGGTAATCAACTGTACTTGCACTACTGTAATGATAGTTCGAGTCTATCTTTCTCCACACTAAAATATTTATAAATATTTATAAGCTTCGGTTGCTTAAGGGTTAAAGCGTTCGTCTGAAGATCGAAAGACAGTGGTTCGACTCCATTCCGAGGCATTTTATTTTTTGATTTAATTAAATTTATAAATAGCCTGAATAGTTTAATTGGTAAAATAACTTACTTGTAATAAGTCGTTGGCGGTTCAAGTCCACCTTTAGGCAAATTGATAAACTAACTAAAAGAGTATATTTAATATTTATTTTTAATATTAAAAATTAATGTTTTGTTATGAGTTATAGTATAATTGGCAAAACGTCTTCCTTTGGCGAAGAATTTCCTCGTTCGAATCGGGGTAACTCAAGGTAGAGTTATACTCTTATATTTTTATATCCTTAAAAAATTTTAAGGATAATTAATAATACTAATTCTTAAATAAAAAGTTTTATAAATAAGATAGTTATTTTAATAAATTATTATATATCTTTTTCTTAGTTAAAATTGATAGATATAAGACGGAAGTGTAACTCAAAAGGTAGAGTGTTTCACTTTTAATGAAACGGTTAAGAGTTCGAATCTCTTTACTTCCTTAATAATAATTCTTATTATTTGTATATATATAGTATATATATACACAGTATATTAATTATATAGATTAAAGAGCATAGTATAATTGGTAATATGATGATCTCCAAAATCGTTGTTAGGTGTTCGAGTCGCCTTGCTCTTGAAGAAAATAATAAATTAAAAAAAAAAATATTGCTAAAAAGGGGTCCTTAGCTTAAATAGGTAGAGTTCCTAATTGTCACTTAGTATGGTACCAGTTCGAATCTGGTAGGACTCGTAATAAATATTTTAAATAATAACTGTTATTTAAAAGAGTAATATTATTTAAATTATAATATACGTCAGACACTATCTTTTAAATATATATAATATAATACTTATGTTAGCTGCTGCAAAATTCATCGGTGCAGGATTAGCTTGTTCAGGTTTAATTGGTGCCGGATTAGGTATCGGACAAATCTTTGCTTCATTAATCGCTTCTACTGCTAGAAACCCTCAATTAAGAGGACAATTATTCGGTTACGCAATTTTAGGATTCGCCTTAGCTGAAGCTACAGGATTATTCTCATTAATGATTGCTTTCTTATTATTATACTCATAATTAAATTAATCAATAATTAATTTTAATTTAATCTTATATCCCCTCCATATCATTAACTTTAAAAAATAATCAAATAAATAAAAGAATGATAAATAAAAATCTAACGAGTATAGTTAAGTTGGTATAACCTCTACCTTCCAAGTAGATGTGATCAGTTCGAGTCTGATTACTCGTATAATCAATAATAATTAATATAAAACTTAGTATATCGCTAAACAAATTTAAGATAGCAAAATATAATCATCGTTAACATAAATTAATTAATTTTTAAAAAAATAAAAGAGGTAGGATTAGTTTAATTGGTTAAAATGACGTCTTGTGGCGACGATGTTCAGAGTTCGAGTCTCCGATCTTACCCTTATAAATTACTTATTATTAATATTTAATCTTATTAGAAAATATAAAAGAAAAATAAATATATTAAATATAAATTAATTATTTTAATTGTATACTGAAAAAAGGAATTGAACCTTTGTTTTACCATCATGAAGGGTATGTTCTACCGTTAAACTATTTCAGTTAAAAAGTTAAAAAGTTAAATATAAAAAGAATATTTTAAGAATAGAATAATTTAGTAATAATGAGTTAGAATAAATATCTATAAGACAGTTTTTGTTAGTATAAATTTTTCTGATTGATCTAATATATCATTTATTATTAATAAATGAGTAACTCAGGTAAAATAAAGGGTTTTCTATTTTTTAAAAATTAAATTAAGTTTTTAATAAATTAACAAACTTTAGTGTTAGATTTTATAAAAATTTTATAATTTAATTTAATATTTTCTCTAAGAATTCCACCAAATTACTTTGTATTTTGCACTAAAACTTTATTTTTTATTAAAATTAATAACAATTAAAATTATTAATTTATACCTTGAACCTTCCTAAATTGATTTAGTGTTATTACTTAAAATTTTGTTAAGTAAGTTAATATAACACAATTAAATTTAATCCCAGTTTTAGACTTCTAACTCTCTTTTAAGTATATTACTATGTACTCAATAAATTTAATTTTATTTCGATTTTACAGGAAAATCCCCTGGAGGGGATTAAATAATATTTAAGATTAATGTAATTCAATAGCATCTTTAATGTAAGAACATACTAATAAAACGAATACATAAGCTTGGATAAATGATACAGCTAATTCTAATCCTGTAATAGCTAAGAATAAAGCAAATGGTATTAAAGTTAATACAAATATTATTAATCCACCTGAGAACATTTTAAATAAGAATGTTGATAAAATTTTTAATAATGTATGACCAGCTACCATATTAGCAAATAATCTGATTCCTAATGAGAAAGCTCTAGCTAAATAACTAATTAATTCAATTAAAACTAATAAAGGAACTAAAGCTAAAGGTGTTCCAGAAGGAATAAAGAATGAGAAGAAGTGTACTTTATGGATAGATAATCCTAAAATAGTTACACCTATTAATATAGTAAATGATAATCCTATTGAAATTATTATTGATGTTGTAATAGTAAATGTATAAGGTATATTACCAACTAAATTAGAACATAAAATAAATAAGAATAAAGAATAAATAAATGGTAAATAAGCTTCTCTACCAATTTGATCTCTTACTATAGTATTTATACTTGCAAATAAACTTTCTAATAAGATACTTTCTTTATTTGGTATTAATTTCATTTTTTTATTAAAGTTTAAATTAGTATTGTCTTTCCCAATATTTTTATGTAAAAATAATATTAAAGATAATACCAAAACTGTAAATAAAGCTGAATTTGTAAGAGAAAAAGATGTATTAAAGAATAAAGGTGAATTATAACTAGCTAAACTAACTACTTCAAATTGTTCTAATGGAGAATTTACAAATAAATTATTTAAGATATTTAAGTTCATTATTTTTAATTTTTTAATTAATTGCGTGCTTAGTTTTAATAAATACTTAATCTATATGAAAAAATTAAAATTAAGATACCTATACTTTTATGTTGTTTTAAGAAAATTCAATAAAATTAATAAAAATGATTTAGAAAAATTAAAAAGCTCTTTATTATTCTTTCATCAAAATGATTTTGATCAGTATAATGAAGCTTTTAAAGAAACTATAGCTATTTATATTAAATATAGATATTTAGATATGACTAAAACTGAAAATAAATCTTTAATTGTGGATATTAGAAATAATAAAAAAGGAATTAACACTCACTTAGTTAATAAAATTAATATTCCATCAATGTATAATACTGAATCAAGGGGTATTATTAAATATACAAAAGAATTAAACAACTTTAAAGTATATTCAATAATAAGAGGTAATTACACTTTTGAAATTATTCAAACATCAATATCAAGAGATGTAAGTATTTTCTGTAATAATAATTTAATATTAGAATTTATAGATAAATTTGTTAACGATACTTATTTTATTAGAACACTTAAAGATACAAATTTACATTTTATTGATAACAAAGAAATTGTTAAAATTACAGATAAAAAAGATATTAAATTTATTACTAAAATTAAAGAAGATAGTTTAATTATTAATAATATAATTACTTTAGATTTAGAAACTATTTCTAAATTAGTTAATAATGAAGAAGTTTTACAAGTAATATCTTGTTGTATTTATGATGGTTTAAATAAAAGAAGTTTTTATTTATCAGATTATAAATCTGGTGATGATTTATTAATAAATGCAATAAATTCTTTATTAATTGAGAAATACAATAATTATAAAGTTTATATTCATAATTTATCTAGTTTTGATGGTATATTCTTATTAAGAATTTTAGCTAAATTAGAAAATACTAAATTAATTCCTATTATTAAAGATGATAAAATGATAGCCTTAACTTTAAAATTTAGTAAAAATAAAATTACATTTCATGATTCTATGTTATTATTACCATCGTCTTTGGATAAATTATCTAAAGCATTTAACGTAGTTAATATAAAAGTTATATTTCCAATAAATTGGTTATTGAATAATCCTAATTTTAGTTTAGGTTATATAGGTGCAGTTCCTGAAATTAAATATTTTAAAGATATAAGTCTTATTGAATATAATAATTATGTGCTTGAAAGATTTAATATGTGGAATTTTAGAAAAGAATTATTAAATTATAATATGGTTGATTGTATAGCTTTATACGAAATATTAATTAAATTTAATCAAATTATATACGAAAAATTTAATTTAAATGCATTTAATTATCCTACATTACCTTCTTTAGCGTTTGCAATCTATAGATCTAGTTTCATGAGTGATTATAAAATTCCTAAAATTGGTGGTAAAATGTTACATGATATAAGAAAATCTTATACTGGAGGTGCAACTGAAATGTATATCCCATATGGAGAAAATCTATATCATTATGATATAAATTCATTATATCCTACTAGTATGTTTAAATTTGATATGCCTGTGGGAGATATTAAATATTTTAAAGGAAATATCTTAGATATTGTAGATAAACCGTTTGGGTTTTTTAATGTAATTGTTAAATCGCCGGAATATTTAGAAAACCCTATATTACAAATTAGATATAATGATAGAACAGTATCCCCTTTAGGAAGTTGGATAGGTTGGTATTTCAGTGAAGAATTATTAAATGCTACAAATTATGGATATGAATATGAAATCTTAGAAGGGTATTTATTTGAAAAAGATAATATATTTAAAGAATATGTATCTGTATTACATGAAATGAAACAATCATCTGAAAAATCTAGTCCTTTATATTTAATAGCTAAATTATTAATGAATTCTTTATATGGTAAATTTGGTATGACTGATGATTTGGCTATTCATAAAATTATAAAAATCGTTGATTTAGAAAAATTTATTGAAAGTAAAGAAAGAATAAATTTCATTAAATTAGATGAAGAATTAGCTTTATTGAGTTATCATGATAAAGATGATACTAAATTAATTAATGATTATACTGAAATGGATATCTCAATAGGTGTCGCCTCTGCAATAACTTCATATTCTAGAATTATTATGACAAAATTCAAAAATTTATCTAATAATAAAATGTATTATACTGATACTGATTCAGCTGTAATGGAAAAAGAATTAGATGAATCTTTAGTAGGTAGTCATTTAGGACAAATGGTCTTAGAAAAAGAATATAAAGAATTTGTATCGTTAGCACCTAAAGTTTATGGTGGAATATTAACAAATGGAAAAGAATTTACCAAAATAAAAGGATTTAAAAATTCTATAAGTTTTAAAGAGTTAAAATCTTTATTAGAAGAAAATAAATCATTAAAATTAGAACAAAATAAATGGTTTAGATTTATTGATAAAGGTTCAATATCAATTAAAAATCAAATATACACTTTAGTCCCTACTCAAAATATAAGAAATATAATTTATAAAGATAATGTTTTAACAAAAACTGAAGCTTTTAAAATAAATTATATTACATAACAATTACACAATTTTTAAACATATTAAATCGGATATTTTAAGCTTAAGCTTTTATATTGAAAGGGTAACATATATAGTATATGAAGAATTATTATATCCTCAAAAAACCAATTTTAAATTTATAAAAATATATATTATGTTTTATGACAACAATAATAATTTAATCGAAAATTTATATTTCTTTAGTAAAGATAAAATTAAAAATATGAGTAGAACCTCTTATCAAATTTTTATAACAAGAAAATTAACTAGATTTTTAGAAAAAACTGATATAAAAAATATAAAAGAATTTGAAATGTTTGTTGTCTATAATAACTAAAAGGGATATAAGAATTATATTAATAGTGGTAAATTCCATAGCAATAGAAAAATTCCTTTTAATAAACAAATATGCTAACAATTATAACTCAAACTTTAAGTATTATCGAATTAGTGGATAAAATCCACAAAGAATTACAAATAAATCAAGCTTCCAACTGTAAAATAAAAATTGAAATTAATTTTTATGATGAAAGAGGCGAGATATTAAAACCTTTTTATTTTATAACAAGAAAAATAATGCCTAAATATAAGCTATACACTTATATTCAAAGCAATTACAATAATTACATCCAAAAATTAGGAAACCCTAAAATTAGCAAATATGAAATTAATATAATAAAATTTTAAACACTTTTTAGAAATTGGCAAATTCCATAGTTATTAATGGTTTAATTCCATAGTTAAATTTAAATGAAAATGACATTTATAACTTTAATTGATCAATTAAATCCTAAAACATTTGATATAATTATGGATGAATATTTATTCAATAACTCTTTATCAACCGATAAAAATAGACCTGTGAAAATTGAAATTTATTTTAATAATATTATAGATGGTAAAGCAGATAATGCTTACCCTAAATTTGAACATAGATTAACAAAATTTAATGATGATTTATTATCTAAAGCTGAAATAGCTGGACATCTTTATTTACATTATAAAAATTTTGATATCGATGATGATTGCATTGACTATGTAATAGTTTCAATAACTATATTTTAAAAAGATATATTACAGTTGAAATAATATTTTAAACATCCCTCCTTTGTTGTTGGTTAATTCCATAGCTATTGATGGTTAAATTCCATAGTTAAATTATTAGAAATATGATATTCTTAATTAATAAACTGTTTGCCATTAAACCAATACCTTTAGTAATTTATTATTGGCATTTAGAAAGATTACTAACAACTTTCCCTTTATTTCATTTCTATATGTTTTATGATTATATTTATTATACTTTAACTTTACATCTTATATTATATATTATAATTAATAAAATATTAAAATTTGTTTTTATAGAACATTCTCACTTGGAAACTAATTCTGAATGGAGATTACTATATATGTATTCTTTTTCATTTAGTTTATTAGCTTTAATTTATATTTTAATTATATGGGTAATTTTAAAATGTATAATTTTACCAACAATTTTTAACAATTTATAAATGAGTACAATTAAATTTTACATAGCTGTAGCTATAATCTTTATTAAAATATTCATATTTAATCAATATTAATTTATAACCCCCCTCCAATTATTTAGTGGTTAATTCCATAGCTATTAGTGGTTAAATTCCATGGCAAAAAGTTTTTATAAAAACAATGAATAATACATTATTAAAACAATTAGAATCTAAAATTAAAGATCTTAATAATAAATTAGATAAACCTTTAAATTTAAAATATAAATTAAAAATTTTAAATGAACTTAATTCTTTAAATAAACAATATAAAAATTTATTAGAAGCTGAAAATAAATCTTTAGAAAGTAAATATCAAAATATTACAGCAGAAAAAATTAAAGATACTAATAAACAAATTGATAAAGCTATTTCAAGAGGTAAATTCATGCAAGATTATACTTATAATTTATCTAATGAAGCTTTATTAACTAATACTAATTATTTACAATTTATTGATAAATTTTGGATGGATATAATGTCCAATTTAGAACCTACTCAAAATGTAATGGTAAGATTCTTAATTCAAATGAGTGATACTTCTGCTAGAACATTAACTAAAACTTTAATTATTAATAATAATATTGAAAGTTTAAATAGTTTCAAAGAAATATTATTAGAAAATATTAATAATGTTTATAGCCATTATTTATTACCAGAAGAAGATAATATGATAATTGGGTTTATAATGAGATATAAAATTTTATCAACTAAATCTAATATTAAAAATACTGTAATTAAAAAAGCTTTAGATATTAAAAAAAGTAGAATTCAAAGAACAGTTAAAATTAGAAATATTAATTACCCATTATCAACTAATACAATTGATTTCGGAAATATTCAATATAAACAAGATAACTTAACTTTTGTTATTAATTCTGATAAAGGTTTAAAATTTGAATTTAACAGAAATGAAGATTCTCAAATTATTAAAGTATTTAAAAATAATAAATTAATTAATACAATGGTTGATTCATTTATTGATTTAGATAATAATTTATTCAAAAGAATTGTAGGTAATTTAACTTATTATATTAAAGATGGTAAAGTAATCTTACAAAGTAAAGAATATAATCCTAAATTTATTAAAAAAAGTAAATTAGATAAAAGCTTTAGTGAGAATATATATACAGCAGATTTTGAAACTTTAACTAAATTGGATAACAAAGGTAAAAGATATTTTGAAGCTTACAGCGTTGCTTATTATGATGGAATTAAAGCTAATTCCTATTATGTAACAGATTTCCAAAATTGGGAGGAAATGATGTATAAATTCTTTAATGATTTATTTTCTTTAAATTTAAAAAATACCGATATTTATTTCCATAATTTATCAGGTTTTGATGTAAATTTCTTATTAAAACCTTTATTAAATATGGAGGGTGTTAAATCAGAAATTATGTTGAGAGAAGATAAATTCATTCAAATTAAAATTTCTTATGGTAAATGTTCTTTTAATATTAAAGATTCTTTATTATTATTACCTGGATCTTTAAATAACTTAAGTAAATCATTTAAAATTGAATCTCCTAAAGAAATCTTTCCTAGAAAATTATTCGAAAAAGAAACATTTGAAGCTGATTATATATCTAATACTGTACCTGATTATAATAAATATTTTAATCACAGTGAAGTTTCTTTAAATGATTATAATAAATATGTTGAAAGTTTCAAAGGTAAAGTATGGTCATTAAAAACA
Source organism: Leccinum uliginosum (assembly GCA_038091455.1). Classification (NCBI taxonomy): domain Eukaryota; kingdom Fungi; phylum Basidiomycota; class Agaricomycetes; order Boletales; family Boletaceae; genus Leccinum; species Leccinum uliginosum. Next base: position 8,955 of record JBBPOM010000213.1, read on the forward strand.
GAAACATTAAAATATGTGGATATTGATTGTATAGCATTACATCAAATTTTAATTAAATTTGGAAATATAATTTATGATAGATGGGGTATTGATATTCATACAACTCCAACATTACCTGCATTATGTTTTAAAATTTATAAAGCAAAATATATGCCTAAAGATACAATACCTATAATAACTGGAATTCCCTATAGAGATATTAAACAATCTTATACAGGGGGTTCTACCGATATGTACATTCCTTATGGAGAAAATATTTGGTGTTATGATATAAATTCATTATATCCTACTGCCATGAAACAATTCAAATATCCTGTAGGTAATTATATAGCATTTAGTAATACAACCAGATTAAATTCCAATGACTTAGAACATATTATAGGTAAAAATTTATTTGGATTTATTGAATGTAAAGTAGATTGTACTTGGAATATCAGACATCCAATATTACAAATTAGAAGAGAAGTTAATAATAACTTAAGAACTTTTGCGCCAACTGGAACATTTACCGGTTGGTTCCATACTGAAGAAATTAAAGAAGCTATGAAATTAGGTTACAAAATAGAAATTATCTCAGGATATTTATTTGAAGAAGCAGAAATTTTTAATGATTATATAAATGATTTATATCAAATTAAAATGGATGCAGATAAAAATAAAGATCAAATTTGGAGATTAATTAGCAAAAATTTAATGAATAGTTTATACGGAAGATTTGGAATGGATCAATATTTAATTAATAATATGATTATTGATAAAGATGATGCCCAATTAGAAAAAATTTATGATAAATCTGAAATTGAAGATATTATAGAATTAGATGCTAAATTATTAATACAATATTTACCAAAAGATTTTAATACTTATAGTTATCAAGAAAATTTAGAATTAGATATCTCAATTGCAATAGCTTCATCTGTAACCGCATACTCAAGAATTATAATGGCTCAATATAAAAATAATGATAATTATAATTTACATTATACGGATACAGATAGTTTATATATTAGTTTCAAATCTGAAAAAAATAAATTAACTTTTGATAATAAATATGTAGATCCTTTAAAATTAGGTGCTTTAAAAATTGAAAATCCTAAAATTAATGGTAATTATAAATCATATGAAAGATTTTATTTCTTAGGACCTAAATTCTATGTAGGAATTTTTAATAATGAAATTGATTTTAGTAAAACTAAAATTAGAGGATTACAAAAAGGTTATAGATCAATGATTGATGAATCAAAAATAAAATCTTTATTAAATTATCATAAAGAATCAATAAAAATTGAAACAATGAAATGGTATAAAGATTTAAGTAATTCCACAATCTATATAGAAAAAAGACCTTATCAATTAGATATAGCAAATTTCAAAAGAAGTTTAATATATAATTATTATAATCCCGATAAAATCTTATTAGAACAAACCTCTTCAATAATCTTAGATAATAATAAAATAAGTTCCTTTGGTAATTACATAATGAAAGAAGGAGTATTATATAAAGAAATAGAATAAAAATTATCCTCCCTCCTCCAAAATTAATTCAAAGGGAAAATGAGTATTATTTAAAACCGTCTTAAAAGGGTTCTTGGAAAAAAGCTTAAAACTAGGTAAAGTATTATTATACCTCAACAAACAAGAAAAACATCAAATAAAGATATCTTTAAATGGCCTCTCTACACATTTTCTTAATATGAGGTTAAATCTTTGCGAGAAATTAATGAAAATTGAAAAACTTTAAAAAAAGTTAAATTTTTTTTTTATATAAATTAGATAACGAAATATTAGATTTTAATACAATATCTAATTCTATTGATAAATTCTTTAACGATATCGTGAATCCATTATCTGGTAATCAATATACTACATTTTAATTAGTATATAAATTATCTGGTAATTCCTTTAGATCATTAGGATATTTTATCAAATAAGTAAAAAAAAAAAAAAAAAAAAAAAAATGATCTATGATAAATTAACTAATATCTAATAATTATCTTAAGATTTTAACGGACATCTTACGATTGTAGGAACGGCAATTTACTCTTTAAACTATAATATACAAAATTGAAGGAGGGGGTTTAATAAAATTTAAAAATCATTAAGATTGTACAGGTAACATATTAAATGCATGGTATGGTATTGGACTAGCTAATGCCCATTCTAATGTATTAGCTGATTCAGCTTCAGTATCGTATTGTGATAATGATGTGAAGTAAGCAGGGATAGCCCAAGGATTATTATTTACTTCTTTACCGTTAGCGAAAATATCATATATAATATATCCAAATAATACAGTAGCTACTACAGAAATTAATGATCCAAAACTAGAGATCGCATTCCATCCAGCAAAAGCATCAGGATAATCAGGTATTCTTCTAGGCATTCCAGCAAGACCTAAGAAATGTTGAGGGAAGAAAGTTAAATTTACTCCAATAAATAGTGTCCAGAAGTGAACTTGACTTAAGAATTCATTATAAGTTCTACCAGTGATTTTTGGAGCCCAATAATAGAATCCAGCAAATAAAGCAAAAACAGCTCCCATTGATAATACATAATGGAAGTGAGCAACTACGTAATAAGTATCATGTAATGCAATATCTAAACTAGCATTTGATAACACTACTCCAGTTAATCCTCCTATTGTGAATAAAGCTAAGAACCCTAAAGTAAAGATTAAAGGTGTAGTAAATCTTAAACTACCACCATATATAGTAGCTAACCAAGAGAAGATTTTAATACCTGTAGGAACGGCAATAATCATTGTAGCAGCAGTAAAGTAAGCTCTAGTATCAACATCTAACCCTACACTAAACATATGGTGAGACCAAACTAAGAAACCTAAAATACCAATAGAGAACATAGCATAAACCATACCTAAATAACCGAAAATTGGTTTACCTGAGAAAGTTGAAACAATATGACTAATAATACCAAATCCAGGAATTATTAAAATATAAACTTCAGGGTGACCAAAGAACCAGAAAAGATGTTGATATAATACTGGATCTCCACCTCCCGCTGGATCATAGAAACTAGTATTAAAGTTTCTATCTGTTAATAACATAGTTATAGCCCCTGCTAACACAGGTAATGATAATAATAATAAGATAGCTGTTACAAAAATAGCCCATACAAATAAAGGTAATTTATGTAAGCTCATCCCATTAGTTCTCATATTTAATACTGTTGTTATGAAATTTATAGCACCTAATAATGAAGATACCCCAGCTAAGTGTAAACTAAAGATAGCTAAATCAACACTACCACCTGAATGTGATTGTATAGAAGATAATGGTGGATATACTGTCCATCCTGTTCCTGCTCCTTGTTCAACTAATGAACTTAATAATAATAAAATTAATGAAGGAGGTAATAACCAGAAACTAATGTTATTTAATCTAGGGAAAGCCATATCTGGAGCTCCACATTGAACAGGTAATAAGTAATTACCAAATCCACCTACTAGACCAGGCATAACCATGAAGAAAATCATTATGAAAGCATGAGCACTAATAATTACGTTAAATAATTGATGGTCTCCTGCTAATATTTGTACTCCTGGAGACATTAATTCCATTCTAATAAGAACTGAAAATGCTGTTCCTATCATACCAGCAAATATTGAGAAAATTAAGTAAAGTGTTCCAATTTCTTTAGCATTTGTAGATAATAGCCAATTCAAAATTTAAAATTTACCAATTTAAGTTTTTAATAATAAAAACAAACTAATTAAGCCCTTTATTTTATAAAATATAATATATATAAATATATATATATAATTGTATTAATTTTATATTTATATATTTCAGTTTATGAAATATATTTTCTTTATATTCTTTTAATAATAAATCGGAATAGAGGCGATTCGAACACCCAAGAGTTGCCTCAGAACAATTAGCAATTGCCTTATCTTTCCAAATGATTACTATTCCTCTAATCACGATCAAAAATTAAAGTTTATATAAATTTAGTGATCTGTTATTTCTTTATTATATGATTTATTTTATTCGGAATACTTAGATTTATTATTTATTTTCTGTGTAGTCTTTACCAGATTTGAACTGGTACTATTATCGTGAAGGGATAATGTACTACCCTTATACTAAAAGACCTAAATAACTTAAATAACTGTGCGAATTCTGGGTTTGAACCAAAACTTACAGTTTATGAGACTGTCGTGCAGACCTTTACACTATATCGCATAGTAAGTATATAATTTGTTATTATATAATTTTATAAATGAACACTATCAATGAAACATTTTTACAAACAAAGAGACTCGAACTCTTAAGGAATTACTTCCACTCCTGCTTAAGAGGAGATTGTTTACCAAAATTTCAACATGTTTGCAAAGTTATATTATTTGTAAATATATTTTATAATTTATTCACTTCTTTTAATTATTTATTTATTAGTTTAATTTATTTAGGTGTCAAGAGGAATTGAACCTCTGAATAAGGTATTAACAGTACCCCGCAATAACCACTCTGCCATAACACCTTATATATATACATTATATATAATCAATAACTTTTTTTAATGAAATTTGTTATTTTTTTAAATTATTATTAATTTAATATGGTAGGCGCGACTCGAACACGCTTCTTCTCCCACCCAAAGGAAGTGATTAATCCAGTTCATCTTCTACCATTTAAACTCTTTAAATATTATTAATTAAAGTTACTTAACTCTTTTAAAGAAAAATAACAAAAAGTGAATAATATATAAAGGTAAATTAAAATTAAATATTAATTAATTATAGAATTTCTTTAATTAGAGCAATTTTTATATTCATATAAGTTATAAAATTTAAGTTTAATATTTTTATAGTAAGGAGGGGTAGATAAATATTATTATATTTTGTTTCACACATATATTTAATTCATTAATTAAGCTTAATGCGTATATTTATTAAAAAAGTTATAAATAATATAAATTAAATAAATTAACTTTAGGATTTGTATTTGCTATAGTATATTATAATTATTAAAATAAATTATTTGATTAAATGTATAAATAAATAGCCTTTAAAATTACTAATAACTCAAACACTACTTTAAATTAAAGATAAACGTGAACCTGTAAATGGATAATTTGTTTTACTTTCTTCGTGAGTTGTTAAATATTAATTTGCTTTACTTAATTATATTATTTATTAGCCAATTTTGTAATATATACTCTTATTACTTGTTGTAATGTGAAATAAGGTAAAACAGATTTAGACATTATAAAAATTAAGTAAATTATTGCTAATAAAGCAAAAGATAATTGATTTACAAAATAAAATGGTATTAATTGTGGCATATTATATGTTTCTTCTCTATTTGGCTCTTTAATGAACTATCTCTACTTTATTTGAAATTTAATTATTTCGTTAATAAAGTATAAGATAAATATTTCATAAAAATATTTATCATTAAATGAGGTAATTAGGGTTTATTTTTAAATAAAATTTATTAAATATATATAAATATATTTTAATAGAAAAGGCTTTTAACTTATCTAAGTTAATCTAATTATTCTAGGATTAAATTATTATTTTATTAATAAACTGTGGAGATAATTATCTCTACACTTTTATCTTTGTATCTTTTAGATTATTATTATAATAAAAAATATATAAATATATTATAAAAGTAGTTAATTTAATTTTATTACAATTTGTAATTTTAATATAAAATAAATAATACTATAAGAATAGTAAAAATTTTTATAATTAAGGGTTAAGTTTACAGATGGTTCTGTAGTAAACCTGCAAAGTTTAATAATTTAAAGGTTCAATTCCTTCTTAACTCTTTAAAAATAGTAAATTCTCTTAGTTCAATGGTTAGAACATCATTCTTCTAAAGTGTCAATTTTGGTTCGAGTCCAAAAGAGAATAAATAAAATATAAATCTATTTTAGATTTTAAATATTGTCACAGTGCATAAATATTAATTTAAGTATTATAGTTATTTTTCTAACTTTAGGATAGTTATTATACTTATTATTAATATTAAAATTTTTATTTAATCTTATATATATTAACTTAACCTAATCATGATTTTAGATCATATTGTTTAGAGTATTAAGTATAAATACTTACATTGCAGTTATTCTTATTATTTATTATTTTTAATAGTAAATTAAAGGTAGATTTTTAGAATATTTTTTATAAAACTTAATGTTAAATACTTATTTATTGGCTATTATTAATATATTAATTAATTTAATTGATGTATTAGTTGTTATATTACCTGTGTTATTATCAGTAGCTTTTATGACAATTGTAGAAAGAAAACAATTAGCTGCACACCAAAGAAGAGTTGGACCAACTGTAGTAGGTTATTATGGTATACTTCAACCTTTTGCAGATGCTTTAAAATTAATATTGAAAGAAACTGTTATTCCAAGTCAATCTAATAAAGTTTTATTCTATTTAGCTCCTGTTTCTACTTTAGTATTTAGTTTATTAGGTTGGGCTATAATACCATTTGGTCAAGGATTAACTTTATTTGATTTTTCATTAGGTATATTTTATACCTTAGCATTATCTTCTTTAGGAGTATATGGAATATTATTTGCAGGATGGTCAGCTAATTCTAAATATGCCTTTTTAGGGTCTTTAAGATCAACTGCTGCTATGATATCATATGAATTAATTTTAAGTTCTGCTATTTTAATTATTATTTTATTAACAGGTTCATTTAATTATTCAACTATTATTGAAGTTCAACAATCAATATGGTTTATAATTCCATTATGTCCTGTATTTATATTTTATTTTATTTCAATTTTAGCTGAAACAAGTAGAACACCATTTGATTTACAGGAAGCTGAATCTGAATTAGTTGCTGGTTTCTTCACTGAACATTCTGCTGTGCCTTTTGTGTTTTTCTTCTTAGCTGAATATTCTTCTATTATTTTATTTAGTTGTATTACATCTATATTATTCTTAGGTGGATATAATTTACCAGAAATAATAGTTAATGGTTCATATATAAATTTACAATCTATAATTTTAGGATTAAAAACATGTATGATCTGTTTCTTATTTGTTTTATTCAGAGCTACTTTACCTAGATTAAGATACGATCAATTAATTTCTTTATGTTGGATTAATTTATTACCTATAGCTGTAGCCTTTATTATATTAGTACCAAGTATATTAGTAGCATTTGATATAGCACCTTACTAATATAATTTTATACTATTATTAACTTTTCTTAATCTTTTTTTTTTTATTAAAAATTTATGTTTTAACATATTTAATATTAATTAACCCTCCATAAATAAAATTAAATTTAAGATAAGTAAATTAGGTTAAATTTCTCAATTTAGATTTAATAAATATATTAATAAAATTTCTTAAAAGAAGTTAATAAAATATCTGTCTATTTTTATAAAAATAAATTAATATAAATAATTACTTAAGTTATACTAATACTTTAATAAAGCCTATAATTTAATGGTAGAATGTTATCTTGATGAGATAATCGTAGAAGTTCAAATCTTCTTGGGCTTATTATTAAGCAATTATTAATTATAATTAACATTATAAATTATTAATTAATAAAAGAAGAATTATTGTTACAGTGAATAAAAATATATTTTTTTAATTCTAATATATTCAAAAGAAAAATAAATAAAATATTATATTTTAGTCAGTTATTTAAACTACTAATTTAATTATTACTAATATTTTAGTTAATTATTAAATTTAATTATATAATTTATATTAAAAATTTATTATGAGATTACTTAAAAGTCACTCTTTACTTAGATTAGTTAATTCGTATGTAGTAGATTCACCTCAACCTTCAAATATCTCATATTTATGGAATTTTGGATCATTATTAGCTACTTGTTTAGTAATTCAAATCTTAACAGGATGTTTCTTAGCTATGCATTATCAACCACATGTAGATTTTGCTTTTAATAGTGTAGAACATATTATGAGAGATGTTAATAATGGGTGGTTAATTAGATATACTCATGCTAACGTTGCTTCTTTCTTCTTTATATTTGTATATGGACATATAGGTAGAAATATCTATTATGGGTCATATAAAACACCAAGAACATTAGCTTGGTCAATAGGAGTAATAATTTTAGTCTTAATGATGGCTATTGCTTTCTTAGGTTATGTATTACCTTATGGTCAAATGAGTTTATGGGGTGCTACTGTTATTACTAATTTATTAAGTGCTATACCTGTTTTTGGTCAAGATTTAGTAGAATTAATTTGGGGAGGATTCTCAGTATCTAATGCTACATTAAATAGATTCTTCTCATTACATTATATTTTACCATTCTTATTAGCAGCTTTAGCTTTAGCTCACTTAATTGCTTTACATACACATGGTTCAAATAATCCTAATGGAATCTCATCAAATGGGGATAGATATGCAATTCACCCTTATTACATGTTTAAAGATCTTATAACAATATTCTTCTTCTTCTTAGCTTTATCAGTATTGGTATTCTATTATCCAAATTTATTAGGACATAGTGATAACTATATTGAAGCTAATCCTATGAGTACACCTGCAAGTATTGTACCAGAATGGTACTTATTACCATATTATGCTATCTTAAGATCAATACCTAATAAATTATTAGGAGTATTAGCTATGTTTGGATCATTATTAATCTTATTAATATTACCTATTGTAGATGTATCAAGACAAAGAGGTAGCCAATTTAGACCAGCTATGAAATTAGCTTTCTGGTTCTTTGTATTTAATTTCTTCATTTTAATGTGGATTGGATCACAACATCCTAATGAACCTTTTGTATTTATTGGACAAGTATCAACATTCTTCTATTTTGCATGGTTTATAATTATTGTACCTGTAATAGGTTTAGTGGAAAATACTTTAATAGATATAGCTACAGAAGAATAAATTTAATAACCTTCAATTATTAAAAAAAATAAATTTATAACAATACTAGCATATACTCATATTATTATAATTTACGTTAATTAATTTAAAACTCCCTCCTTATTAAATTAAAAATTATTAAAACCTTTTTATTTTTAACAATTTAATATTGTTAAAAGTAACAATATAATATAAAATTTCTTATATTATTCTTAAGCAATCTACTAAAAACATAAATATAATGTGTTTTATTAAATATTATTTATAATATATTTTATTAAATAATATTATTTAACTATAATTCAGTATTGTTTATAGTAAATATGTATATATTATTATATTTTTAAATATATATATACTATATATTATAATCGTAGGTGTTAATTTTTCTTTAAATTTATAATTTTTAAAATTTAACTTATTATGATAAAATTACATAATTTTCAATTTTTTCCTTATCATTTAGTAGAAGTTTCTCCTTGGCCTATAGTATTAAGTTTTGCTTTATTAAATTTAGCTATTGGGGCTGTAATGTATATGCATGGTTACTATTCTGGTGATCTTGTCTTAGAATTAGGATTCATATTAACTTTAGGTGGTATGACTTTCTGGTTTAGAGATGTAGGTAATGAAGCTAGTTTAGGAGGACATCATACAAAACAAGTTAAAAAAGGTTTAGAAATTGGATTCTTACTTTTTGTTGTTAGTGAAGTTTTTGCTTTCTTAAGTATTTTCTGGGCTTTCTTCCATTCTAGTTTAACTCCTGCTATTGAAATAGGAGGAGTATGGCCACCTCAAGGAATAACACCATTAAATCCTTTTGCAATACCATTATTAAATACAATATTATTAGTATCTTCAGGTGCTTTTGTAACTTATGGTCACCATGCTTTAATTAATGGTAACAGAAAAGATACTTTAAGAGGTTTAGAATTAACTGTTTTATTTGCTGTTCTTTTCACTTTCTTACAATATTTAGAATATGCTAATGCTACATTCTCAATCTCAGATTCAGTATTTGGAAGTGCTTTCTATTGTTCAACTGGTTTACATGGTATTCATGTTATAGTTGGAACTATATTTATAGTTGTACAATTAATTAGAACTATAAATTACCATGTTACAAATACTCACCATCAAGGATGTGAATCAGCTATTTTATATTGGCATTTTGTTGATATAGTATGGTTATTCTTATTTATTGCTGTATATTACTGGGGAGGTTTATAGTTATGTTATTAATAACATAATTAGTTTCTATTTTTATTTAATAAGTAAACTACCTTATTAATTTTTATTTTAATTAATAATAAAAATTATATAAAAATTTAATCCCTCGAAAATCTTAAATAATAAAATAAATTTATATTTTAAACTAAAAAGTAATTTAGTTTCAATTATTACAATAAATTACTTTTTCAATTATTTATAAAAGATTATAAATGTAAAATTATAAATAATTAGATTTATTAAATGTCCTTAAGGGTAATAAAGCTTTTAACTATAACTTATGAATTTATCAATATTATTATTTTTAATTGGTATTTTAGGATTTATTTTAAATAGAAAAAATATAATCTTAATGATTATTGCTATAGAAATTATGCTTCTTGCTGTTACTTTATTAGTTTTAATTAGTTCATTTGGATTTGATGATACTATAGGGCAAACATTTAGTATATATATTATCTCAATAGCTGGAGCAGAATCAGTAATAGGTTTAAGTATATTAGTAGCTTTTTATAGATTAAGAGGAAATATTTCTATAAGATCTTAAAAATTTTATGTATTTATCAATTTTAATTTTCCCTTTATTAGGTTCTTTTGTAGCTGGGTTTATGGGTAGAAAAATAGGTATAACAGGATCTCATGTAATAACATGTACTTGTTTAAGTATTTCTTCTTTATTAGCAACAGTAGCATTCTATGAAGTTGGGATATGTGGTTCTCCTGTGTCAGTTTATTTATTTAATTGGGTTGATTCAGAATTTATGTCTATTTCATGGGAATTCTATTTTGATCAATTAACAGTATCTATGTTTATACCAGTGTTATATATATCAACATTAATACATATATATACAACATCTTATTTAGCAGAAGATCCTCATAATCAAAGATTCTTTTCTTACTTATCTTTATTCACTTTTTTCATGTTATTATTAGTTTCAGGTGCTAATTATTTTGTAATGTTTATAGGTTGGGAAGGTATTGGAGTAGTATCATATTTATTAATTAATTACTATTTTACAAGAATTCAAGCCAATAAAGCAGCTATTTTAGCTTTAACTATGAATAGAGTTGGTGATATGGGATTAAGTATAGGATTCTTTGCATTATTTGCTTTATTTGGATCTGTTGATTATTCAACAATATTTAGTTTAGCACCATTTATGAATGAAACAGCTATAACTGTAATTAGTTTATTATTGTTAATGGGAGCTATGGCTAAATCTGCTCAAATTCCTTTACATTCTTGGTTACCTGGTTCTATGGAAGCTCCTACACCAGTTAGTGCTTTATTACATGCTGCTACACTAGTTACAGCTGGTTTATATTTATTAATCAGATCATCTGCTATTTTAGAATTTAGTCCAACTGCTTTATTAATTATTACTTTAGTTGGAGCAAGTACAGCTTTCTTTGCAGCTACTTGTGGATTAGTACAAAATGATTTAAAAAGAATAATCGCTTTCAGTACAATATCTCAATTAGGATATATGGTAATGGCTGTAGGTTTAAGTCAATATAATGTAGCATTAATGCATGTAGTAAACCATGCTTTCTTTAAAGCATTATTATTTTTAGGTGCTGGTGCAGTTATTCATAGTTTTGCTGATGAACAAGATATTAGAAAAATGGGTGGTTTAATTAAATTTTTACCATTTACATATACTGTTATGTTAGTAGGATCTTTATCTTTATTAGCTACACCATGGTTAAGTGGATTCTATAGTAAAGATTTAATAATAGAATTAGCTTATGGACAGTACAGTTTTTCAGGGATATATGCTTATATATTAGGAAGTTTAACAGCTGGTTTAACAGCATTTTACTCATTCAGATTAATAAGTTTAGTATTCTTAACTGTACCAAATGGAATTAAAAATGTTTATTTAAATTCTCATGAATCTAATTTTGCTGTTGTTATTCCTTTATTTATTTTAGCTTTATTTAGTATATTCTTTGGATTTGTTTTCTCTGATTTATTTGTTGGAGTAGGTTCAGATTTCTTTGCTAATTCTATTTTTATTAACCCTAATAATATATCTATTATTGAAGCTGAATTTAGTTTACCTTTAATAATAAAATTATTACCTACTTTATTAACAATATTTGGTGCTACAAGTGCTATATTATTATATCATGTATATCCTGAATTTATTGTTAATTTAACTGATTATTCTTTAGGTAGAAAAATTTATACTTTCCTTAACGGTAAATATTTCTTTGATGTAATATATAACTATTATATCATTTCAGCTGGATTAATAACAGGTAATACTATATCTAAAGTATTAGATAGAGGTATAATTGAATTATTAGGTCCTTATGGATTAGCTTCAGTATTAGAAAATACTGCTAATAATATTGCTAAATTAGATACTGGAGTTATTACTACTTATTCTTTATACATAACTATAGGAATATTATCATTAGTATTCTTAGTGTTCGCACCTTTATTATTTGATACTAACATAATATCTGAATTTAGATTAATTGTTATCTATGTTTCAGCTTTATTCTTTTCATTATTACCTACTTTATCTTATAAACACTAATTTCTTTATAAATAATTAAATTATTAGTTTTTATTAGTTCTAAATATTACATATAATTTAATTACAAACTAATTATGAAAAACACTACATTTAGGAAATAACAATAAGACACACAACAAAACCAAAATATAAAAATATGTTAACATTATTATTAATTACCCCTTTAATAGGTTCTCTATTTATTTTATCAATACAAGAAAATACAATAAATAGTCATTCAAAAATGAGAACTATTGCAATTATTAGTTCTTTATTAACTTTCTTAATTTCTATTTTCTTATGGTTAAATTTTGATTCTAATACAACTCAGTTTCAATTTGTTTCTGAATTTGATTATTTAACTTTTGGGCATTTAAATTTTGGTGTTGATGGAATATCATTATATTTTGTATTATTAACTACTTTCATTACTCCAATTGCTATTATTTCTAATGCTTATAATATTAATTCTAATTTGAAATTCTTTTTAATTGCTTTCTTAATTTTAGAAACTTTACAATTAGCTTTATTTTTAGTGTTAGATTTATTATTATTTTATATATTCTTTGAAAGTGTATTACCTATATTATTTATTATAATAATTGTATATGGATCAGGAGAATTTAGATTTAGATCAGCTAATTTATTTTTCTTATATACATTATTTGGATCTTTATTTATGTTATTGGCTATTTTACAAATTTATAATTTAGCTGGTACTACAGATTTCCAATTATTATCATTAGTTGATATCAATGCTGAAGCACAAAAAATATTGTGGTTAGCTTTCTTCTTAGCTTTTGCAATAAAAACACCTTTATGGCCTTTCACTGGTTGGTTATATAGAGCTCATGCTGATAGTCCTTTAGCTGGATCTATTTTATTAGCTGCTACTATATTAAAATTTGCTACATATGGTTATATTAGAATATTAATTAATTTCTTACCTGACGCTACAAATTATTTTGGTCCTTTAGTTCAAACTATTGCAATTATTACTTTAATTTATGCATCTTTAACTACAATTATTCAACAAGATACTAAAACTCTTATTGCTTATTCAAGTATTGCTCATATGAGTGTTGTGATTTTAGGTTTATTCTCTAATAATATTCAAGGTATTGAAGGTGCTATTTTATTAGCTTTAGCTCATGGTTTTGTTTCACCTGCTTTATTTATTTGTGTTGGTGGAGTTATTTACGAAAGAACAGGTACTAGAATTATTAAATATATTAGAGGTTTAGTTACTTATATGCCTATTTTCACTATTTTATTCTTTATATTTACATTATGTAACACAGGAATTCCTTTAAGTTTAAATTTCTTAGGTGAACAATTAAGTTTAATTGGAATATGGGAAGTTAATCCAATAATATCTGCAATAGGAGCAACAGGTATAGTATTATCAGCATGTTATTCTATTTTCTTATATAATAGAATATCATATGGTACTTATTCACCTAATATGAATAATGTAATTGTACCAGATATTACTAGAAGAGAATTTATTATTTTAATAACTTTATTAATTCCTACAATAATATTAGGTATATTTCCTAATGTAATATTAGATTCAATCCACATATCAGTATCAAGTATCTTATATAATATATAACATATTAACAATATATTAATTTATAGACTTTAATTTTTATATTAGTTTAGAATATTTTAATAAAATTTATGTTATTTCATCCCCTCCTTTTTAAATATTTTTAATCAAATATTTATCTATTTTATTTTAAAATAAAAGTATGAGCTGACAATATAATTTATATATATTAAGGATACAAATTTATGTTAATATATTGTAAATTTTATTCAATACTTAAAAACTAGTAAGTATTTAATCTATTTTTTCAAGCTTTTAAATTTAATAATTTTTATATTGTATCGTACCCTGTATATTAACATTATATATTTAATGGATTATTAAATAAGTAAATAAATTGTTATAACACATTTCCATATTTAATATATGGATAATTAAATACTTTATTTATATTTTTTCGAATATGTTTAATCAGGTTAGTAAAATAACTCCAAAATATAGCAAATAAAAATGGAAAATAATCAAAGAAAAATAGGAAAAATGATACCATTCTTCTATTCAAGTTTAAAACAAAAATTAAATTTAACTATGTCTATGAATCCAAAATATAAAGGAAGTACACATAATCCTTCATATGTAATAGGTAATTTTGATGGTTTCTTTAAAAATAGTTCTAAAACAAAAATGAAATTTTTCAGAAGAAAACTAAAAAGTTTACAATTATATAGTAAACAATTAAAAAATTACCAATTAAATAATAATTCTTTAGATTTAGTAAATGTCACAAAAGAACAATTAAATACACATTCTTTAATAAATAAAAATTCACTATCAAATAATGTGAGTCAAATCAATAGAAATTTTATAAATAAATCTGTTGAAAATCAAATAATTAATAAAATAAAATTTCCTTTAAATTTATTAGTTAATAATAATATCAATAATAATATTAAAACTATTAACTATATAAGATTAATTAGTAAATTTTATACTGATTTAGCTGTAAATAAAAATAATATTTATAATTTTAATGTAATAAATACTAGATTAATAAAAAATATTTATACTTTATTACATTCAGCTTTTATCTCAATGCATTGTTTAATTAGTCAACCAAGAATATCTTATACAAATGATAAAGTATTTATACAATTATTTTTTTATCCAGATGTTAAATTATCTAAAAATATGAAAGCAAAATGGAATCAAAATTTAATTAATAAATTATTAAATAAATTAGATTATAAAAATAAAAAAGAAATTGCAAGATTATTTAAAAAAACTTATTTTAATAATAAACAAAAATTAATAAAATTATTTAATAAATTAAATTTTAATGATCAAAAAGAAGCAGTAACAAATTTTACTATGCCATCAAAACAAATTAAAAAATTAATTGATATAATAATAAAAAGAAATGAATCATTTAAAATGTCAGATATTCAAGCTCAAAAAATAATAGTAAGATTATTTAATAATACATTTATTAATTATAATAAACCTATTCATTATTCTGAAGATAATCAGAATATCAATAAATTACAAAATAATTCTATGTTTTTAAATATTTATAGTCATAGATTAAATGTTTTATCTCAATTATTAAGTAAAATTTTTAATAAATCTGTTCAATTAGAATTAATTAGATTACATTATCCTTTCTATGATCCTAACATTATTGTTAATTTATTATCTTATTTCTCTGAAAATCTTAAAATTAGAAGATTATTAGGAAAAATTTATAAATCTGCATTAATTACTAAACCTACTGCTAATATACAAAGAAAAAGATTCTCTGTTATACCAGGATATTTAACTGGATTAACTATAAAATTTGCTGGTAGATTCCCAACACAAAAAATAGTGCCAAGAAAAACAGTAAAAACTGAAAAAATAGGAAGTTTAGCTAGAAAAAAAGCAGTATTGGTAGAAACAGCCAGATTTTCAAATAAAAATAGAAGAGGGGCATTTAGTATATCTGTATCAACAGGGTTATATTTAAACAATTTTTTAAAATAAATATTATTATTAAATATATTCTTTTCTCTTTAAATTTGAAACTTTTATAAAAAAATATAAATTATATAAAAAATATATTCACTTTTTATATAAATATACCCTCTTTAATTTAAAATTATTTGCTATTTATAGCGTTTAAATACTTATATTTATATACACTTATATTTATAAGTATGTAAATATATATATTATATATGTATTTACGTTTTATTTGATTTTTGTTCATTTAGGAACTCTGCCTTTATTTAAGGAAATTTAGGTCACAAATTCAAGGTAAAACCTACTTAAGTATTAGTATAAAGTATTAATATTTAATGAATTCTGCCTTTAATTGTAATAAATAATTATTACGAACGGAAAACCGTAGGCAAACAAAAAATTATAATTTACATATGAAAAATTTATTATTAAACATTTTAGCTTTTGGTGCTATTATTTCTGGTTTATTAGTTATTACTTCTACTAATCCTGTATTAGCTGTTATATTCTTAATTTCAGTTTTCTTTAATATTGCTGGTTATTTAATTTTATTAGGTGTGGAATTTATTGGTATATCTTATATCTTATTGTATGTAGGAGCTATAACTGTATTATTCTTATTTGTTATAATGATGATTAATATAAAATTAACAGATATTTTAGAAACAGGTTCTCAATATACTCAAAATTTCCCATTAGCATTAGCTATAGGTTCTTTATTTATTTATATAATATTTACTGTATTACCTTTCCAAATTAATAATGTCTCTGTTATATCTATGTTCTTTGATTTAACTAATATTATTAATAGTTTATTCTTAACAGTTAATAATTCAGCTTTAGTTAATGTATTAACTACATTTAATCCTTCTATAGCTGATACTTCTATAACTAACTTTACACATATTGAAGCTATAGGTCAGAATTTATATACTTATGGTGCAGCTTTATTATTAATATGTAGTATATTATTATTATTAGCAATGGTAGCTACTATCTTTATATCAAGAAAATCTAAATTCTAATATATTTAAATTATAATATAACCTTTATTATTTATAATATATAATATATAATCTAACCAAGAAATAATTTATTTACAGTTGATTAATTTATTAAGTATAGATAATACAGTATTTATAATCCCCTCCAATTTTTTTATATAAAATATACATAAAAGTATAAAGATATATAATTTTATATACTAAATATAAAATATATATAAGGGTATTTAAGGTTTTAATGATTTTTATCAGTTTATTAATATTAATTGTGGCTATTGCCATTCCTTCTATTAGATTTAATTTGTCTCCTAATTTATTTGTTAGATTAACTGCTATTATATTTATTTATGCCGCAGGTTTATCATTTAATTCCTTATGTGTTCAATCAATTGAATCAGGTTTAGGTATATATAGTGGTTTATTCCATGTAACTATAACATCACAAATAATAGATATTTTTATATATGTAACAGGTGCTTTAATATTAACAGCTTGGCCTATATTTAATAATTATTTATTAAAAAATAGTTACAAAAATAATTTTAATTTAGAATCAAATAAATTAACTTATGTTAATAACCCAGCTACTGAATATTCTTTAATTGTTATATTTAGTACTTTAGGTTCTTCATTATTATTATCCTCATCAGATTTTATCTCAATGTATTTAAGTTTAGAATTACAATCATTTGGAGTATACATCTTAGCAACTTTATATAGAGATTCAGAATCAGCTACTGCTGCAGGATTAAAATATTTCTTATTAGGTGGGTTATCATCTTGTGTGATACTATTAGGAGTAGCTTTAATTTATTCTTATACAGGAATTACTAATTTTGAATCTTTATATAGTTTAAGTTCTGTTATAAATGTTTTCTCAATCCATGAGCCTGTATCATTAGGTATAACATTAGGGATCTTATTTATCTTTTTAGGTTTATTATTCAAAATAGCAGCAGCACCATTACATAATTGGGCTCCTGATGTTTATGATAACAGTCCTACAATAGTAACTATTTGGTTAACTATAATGCCTAAAATCTCAATAATATTCTTACTATTTGAAATAATAAATGGATTAAATTTATCAACTTCTTTATTAGAATTAGATAATATTAATTTCTTACCTGAATTTTTCTTAAATTTTACTAATTATAAAATAGTAGAAATTAAATATTTATTATTATTAAGTGCTTTATTATCTTTAATTATAGGTACAGTAGTTGGATTATCACAAATAAGAATAAAAAGATTATTAGCTTATAGTACTATATCTCATGTTGGATTTATATTAATTGCTTTAGCAATAAATTCAGCAAGTTCAATAGAAGCTTTATATTTTTATATCTTTCAATATAGTTTAACAAATTTAAATGTATTCTTAATCTTATTAGCATTTGGCTATGTTATTAATAAAAATCATTTAATTAATAATAATTTAATTAGTTCAGATATTAATTTTATTTCTCAATTAAAAGGTCAATTTTTCCATAATCCTTTTTTAAGTTTAAGTTTAACTGTATGTTTATTTTCAATGGCAGGAGTTCCTCCTTTAATTGGTTTCTTCTCTAAATATTATGTTTTATATTCAGCTATTGATAGTCAATATTATTTAATGGCTATTGTAGCTATATTAACTAGTGTAATAAGTGCTTCATATTATATAAAAATAATAAGAGTGTTACATACAGAAAATACAAATACTAACTCAAATACAACAGAAAGTAATGATTTAGTATTAAATAATTCCCATAGTTTCTTAATTTCTAGTTTAACTTTAGGAATTTTATTATTCTTAATTAAACCTACAATAATTTTAAATAGTGTACAGTTACTATCAATATTATTATTTGATTAATATATCATGATTAATAACTTAATGACATTATTTATTTTAGTTCCATTTTTAGCTGTTGTTTTATTAGCTTTAAATTTATTATTAGCTCCTAAAAATGCTTATGAAGCTAAAGCATCTGCTTATGAATGTGGTTTCTTAGCTATTGAAGGTCAAACTAGAGCTACTTTCCAAATTCATTTCTATATTGTGGCTATGTTATTCTTAGTATTTGATTTAGAAATTTTATTATTATTTCCTTTAGCTGTTACTTTATATCAAGTAAGTACTTATGGATTCATAATAGGATTAATCTTCTTTTCCGTATTAACTATAGGTTTCATATTAGAAATTGGATCTGGAGCTATCTCTTTAACTGATACTCACGAATAATTGATTTCTTATATTTTTATTACTTTATACCCCCTCCTTTTTACAATTAGATTTAATTTATTAATTAAATTTAAATTTACTAAAATAAGTCACCTAAACAAAAATAATTATTCTATGTAGAAAATATTATAAACCTAATTTAAAAGAAGTTTATACATTAATTTCTTTTGAAGGAGAGGTGATCCGATTGGTAATGGTGGTTCTCTGTAAAAGAATTGGTCTTAGACCACATTAGGTTCGATTCCTAAACTCTTCAATTAATTAGATTAATTAATTAACCTAAATATAAACATCCTTATATAAAATAAGGGTATGAATATAATGTGTAATAATAATTAATAAATTTTGTAAGACTGTAGCATAATTGGTTAATGCAGTTCGCTCATAATGGATATTATAAGGGTTCAATTCCCTTCGGTCTTAAAACAAGTAAATATAAAAAGGGTACTTGGTCGAGTCTGGTTTATGGCGCTCGTCTTGAAAACGAGTACTCCAAAAGAGTCGTCGGTTCAAATCCGACAGTGCCCGTATTATTGAATAATTAAATTAATTAATTAAATTATTCAATTTTAAAAGAGATATAAAATATTGTGAAAACACATATAATAAGACAATTAATATTTAATTGTTTAAAATTAGTAAGAATTTAATTTTGGTTCCGATTGAACGTTATTCAGTAGTTTTAAGACATGCAAATCGTTATTTCTGATAGTAAACTTAGGTTTATTCTAAGAAATAAGGTGTAGAGGTGAGTATAGTAAATAAGATACCCTATAAGTCTTCATAGATAG
Source organism: Leccinum uliginosum (assembly GCA_038091455.1). Taxonomy (NCBI): domain Eukaryota; kingdom Fungi; phylum Basidiomycota; class Agaricomycetes; order Boletales; family Boletaceae; genus Leccinum; species Leccinum uliginosum. The sequence goes on from JBBPOM010000213.1 coordinate 29,152, forward strand.
GAGATAAATAATCAGAAAAGAAAATAAAAAAAGTCTTACAATTTTTATGATTATTTTCGCATTATATTAATCTAAATTATTTTAAATAATTATATTAATATAATTATTACTAATATTATTATATTTTATAATTATTATTATTTGACTAATTAAGCATATTAATAATTTTATTTAATATATTAGTAATAATTGATTATGGTAAAATTAATTTTTTACTTAAAAAGGAATTTTTCTGCTTTAGGATTCTATTTACTTTGATTACGATAGTTGGTAGTGGTAACGGCCTACCAAGTCTACGATCAAAAGCCAAGTTTGATAGAACTTATGGCCACATTGGGAGTGAAATACCCCAAGTAATATAAAATTACCTGCAGTCAAGAATATTAGTCAATGCTCGCAAGAGTGAACTAGCTAACTGAAATCTTAATTTTTTAATTATTAAGATAAGGTAAGAGAAAATAATGATATTATCTTACTATTAGTGTCGTCTAAATTTGGTGCCAGAAGACTCGGTAAGACCTTAGACGCGAACGTTAATCGTCATAATCAGGCGTAAAGGGTGTGTAGGCGGCTTTAAAATAATATATATTTATATTTAAATTAAAGCTAGAATCTAAAAGAGGGTAAGCTAAACAACATAATTAATTAGGACTGACAACTTATAATAATGTGGAGTACTAAAGGTTAAAGCTATTTATCTACTTAAGATTGACGCTCAGAAACGAAGGGGAGAATAAGAAACTTAGATTAGAGACCTAATTATCTCTCTCAGTCAACGATGAATGGTTGTTATTAAAAATAAAATATAATTTTATAATTATATAGATATTAGTAACGAGGTTAACACGATGACCATTCCGCCTTGTTAGTAAGACTGCAAAGTTGAAAACAAAAAAATTAGTCGGTCTTGAAGCAAACGAAGTGAAGCATGTTATTTAATACGATAATCCGCGTAAAATCTTACCAGTTCTTGTATATTCTTATTAATGTTTATTTATAAATTATAAGTTATTGAAAAGAAATTTTCCATATTATTATAAATAAATAAATAAATTATTATAAGATTACAGGTGTTGCATGGCTGTCGTCAGTCCGTGTCGTGAGAAGTTTGGTTAAATCCGTAAACGGACGAAATCCCTAGTATTAATTTAAACATAATACATAATAGTGTTGATAAGATGCTAGTTGGGGCTAAGACAAGTCATTATGGCCCTTATGAACTGGGCTATAGACGTGCCACAAAAACTTTTACAAAGTGATGCAATTCTGTCCTTAAATAATAAGGAGAAAGGAGGAGCTAATCATTAAAGAAAGTTAACTATTAAATTAGTTGAATTGTCATCTGAAACTCGGTGACATGAAAAAGGAATTTCGAGTAATCGTTGATCATTACGCAACGGTGAATTAAGCATTCAGGATGAACTAACCGTCTGTCGCTGGGAAGAAGCTTGATTTTAAGGAAGATGTGTATTGTTCTTATTTTCTTATTTACAATCTATTAGATAGAAAGTATAAATTAAAATTTATATAAGTATTAGTTTAAATTAGAAATTCCTTAATTGGAAAAATAGTATATGCTTATTAACTATTAAATCTAAAATTATAAACGTGATTGTTAAGAAAAAACTGAACCCAACGAATTAAATTGAGTAACATCTCAAAAGTCATAGCAAGGTAGCCGTACTGGAAGGTGCTGCTGAAAAATAAAACGAAAAGGATATAACCCCCCTCCAATTTGTTTTGTGTTACTAATTTATTATAATAAATTATAAAATAATAACCAAAAATAATTAACTTAATAATTATTATATAGTAAAATATTTTAGGGGGTTAGCTGAGTGGTTTAGCAGTAAATTTACACTTTACAGACAGAGTTTCGATTACTCTACTCCTTATATTAAAATACAATTAAGTATTTATAATTGTAATTTTTAATTATTAATATATTAAATAATGTTAAATTTTAGACATTATATTAACAAGTATGCCGTAATTTAAGGTAACCGGGTAAATCTTAGGCATTTATGCTTATAGCAATTAAGAGTTCGAGTCTCTTTACTTGTAATTTACAGTTAATAACATGAGTTTAAGAAAAATAAATTAGTTAATTAATTAATCAATTTTTATAAAACATGTTTAGCTAAATGGTACAGCACTTGTCTACGAAGTAAGATATTATTAGATCAACACCAATAAGATGTTTAAGGTAAAATTCCTGTTAAATTTTAAAAATAAAATAAAAATGAAATCAAATAATATCAATCAAATACACCAAAAAGTTTTAAAAATCTTTCTGTGGTTGGTTTAAGTTTAGGAGTTTTCAATACAATAACTAATTTAAATACTATAAAATCTTTGAAAATGACTTAGAAATTGAAAAAGATAAAAATTAACAACAGAAATCAATAATTTAGTATGTGAAAATATTAGTAATAATAAAATTGAAAATATATTTAGATAAAATATTGAAAATAATAATAATAAAAAAAAATTAGATGTATTAAATAATAAAATATCTAATATGAATGAAAATAATTTATTTGGTTAAATCTAAATAACAAGTGAAAATGACTCAATGACTGATATTAATAGTGAATTACTTAAATTAATAAATAAAATAAACGATTGTGTTAATAATAATTTTATTGTTTTAGATATTTTTACTCGATTACAAAATTATCTTTTTTTATTATAAAATATAAAAGTATCGATGACAATATTGTACAACATCAAATAATTATTTAAAATAATTAATGAGTATTTTAAAGGGGTTATTAAGGATTACTAGCAAATTTATATAAAAGGAGGCTCCATAGCCAAAAGTCTACATATTGCTTATAATTTAATAAAATTAATATAATTTTATTAGGAATAAGAAAATTACGAGATGAGACAATCCTAAGGGAAACCTTTTTATTAAAACTTCCTGAAGTAAAACATTTCAATAAGGAAAGGAAAGGAAATCAACCGAGACTCCGAAAGTAATGGTGAGTGAAATCGGATTAGCCAAAATCTAACTTATAATAAAAAAGTTATCACTATAACATTAAAGTAAACTTAATAACTGATTTTAATTTATAGCTTGTATAATTAAAATTAAGATTAAGTTAAAAATATATGAATTAGTTAACTAAATTAAATTTAATTTAATGAAGGAATATTAGCTAATATTATATTTTACATAATTTAAATTATTCTAATACTAAAATATTAGTAAGAAATAAATGCTTAATGAATATAGATAGATATGATAATTATTTATATAATTTATACATAGTAATTACGATTACAACTAAGAAGGTGAATTAAATATGAGACCTGTATTTTATATGTTAGATTTTCTTATTTTTTTAAGTACGATGGGAGAAAACTTGTCGGAATATAGGGGAACCATCCTCTAAGGCTAAGTATTTATAAATTTAGCGATAGTGAAAAGTACCGTGAGGGAAAAGTTGAAAAGAGTGTAGAATAATATTACTTGTAGAAAAGAAATAAAGATACAAATAATATTAGTTCTTATCGAACATTTTGTTCGAACGAATGTAAATAACACGCAGTGAAATAGATCATGAATTAGTAACTCTATAAGCAGTCAAAGTCACAAAATGATAATTTGGAACGTGACAATGGCGTACCTTTTGCATAATGGGTCAGCAAGTTAATAGAAGTAGCAAGGTTTAAAGCCTAAGCGAAAGCGACTATATTTATTATAATAAAATAATATGGGTTAAGTTACTGCTATTAGACCCGAAGCCAGGTGATCTTTCCAAGAACAGATTATTAAAGGATCGAACGGTTGAATGTTGCATAATTCTCCGAAGATTTTTGGAAAGCGGTGAAATGCCAATCTGACCTGGTGATAGCTGGTTTTCTACGAAACATATTTTAGTATGACATCTACACAATATTTATGGAGGTACAGCACGGTAATTCCATACAAATATTAATTAATTTTAATAGGAGTTTAATTTGCGGGGACGTAAAAATCTTACCAATGGAAATAAATCTCGGAATTACATAAATAGATGGTAGATATTCAGACTATTCATGATAAGTTGGATAGTCAAGACGGAAACAGCCGTGAACACTGATTAAGGTCCCGAATGATTATTAAGTGAAATAAAGGAAGTTACAAATTGAATGCAGTTGAAAAGTGAGCCTGGTAGTCGCTACTTATAATGAACGTGTATCAACGTATCAACCCTTAGATTGTTGCTCCGAAGATTTAACGGGTCTAAAATAATCAACCGATATCGTGTTAATTTTAAAGATAGAACTAAATATCTGTATTTAAAATCTAGGTAGTAGAACATTCAGATAATTCAAAGAATATATTCCTCTAGGAAAGGAATACAAACCCACAATTTACAGTGTTACATTGTATATAATAGGAATCTGAAGAGATAATGCTGACATGAGTAACGTAAAAAGAAAGTATAAACTTTCTCGCCGAATACGAAAGGGTTATTAGCTAAAGATTAAATCTACTAATGTTAATGCGGTCTCTAAGGTACAAAACCAACGTTTTGGCTGATGAGTATAGCTTTGAAAGTCCAAATGGAGAATAATATTTACACATAGAATTTCATTGTAAGTAATTATAATGATAGAAGATTATTTTTATTAAATTTTAAGACAATTTTTTAATAATAATATTGAATTGTTCTTGTATTATATTAAGTGAATATTTAATATGATTATAATAATGAATTATTATAGTAAATATTACAAATTGGGCCAGGAAAAAGATGTTTTTGAATAACTTCGATTCTATATATTAATTTAGTCTTATAATTTTATTATTTTAGAGTGAATATTCTAAAAGTTTTATATCAAAAAATAATAATAAATTGTATTTAATAATATCAAACTAGTCATTTGGTTATTATTAAATATTTACAAAGTTTATATTTGTATAAGCAAAAAAAACCTAAATTAGTAGAAGTTAAGTTATATTATATAATATAGTGAGAGCTAATTAATAAGTAATTTAATGATTTAGGCTAGTTTTATTTAATTATAGTATCTAAGCACAACCGTACCCTAAACCGACACAGGTTCGTAGGTAGAGAATACTAAGGCGTAGAGCTAAAAGTTGTTAAGGAACTCGGCAAATTATCCTCATAAGTTCGACAAGAAGAGGAACCAAGAATTTAGTAATTTAATAACTCCTATTAATTTATATATATGGTGGCACAAAATCGGAAGCCCCGACTGTTTACTAAAAACACAACTATCTGCAATTATGAAAATAATAGTATAGGTAGTGAGATTTGCCCAATGCCATATTAATAAGTAATAATAATAGGTAACTGTTTCTTTACAAAAAATTGGTTAATAGCGGTCTTAACTATGAGGATCCTAAGGTAGCAAAATAAATTGGCCATTAAATGTGGTCCGGTATCAATAATTTAACGATGGCTTCACTGTCTCAACAACTTGCTCAGTGAAATTGAATTACCCGTGCAGATGCGGGTTACCTCAAAGAGGACGGGAAGACCCCATGCAGCTTTACTGTAGCTAGTTATCATATAAATGTTCTATTACCTCGGTTATACAGATAATAGGGAGTCGATTTGACATCTATGGAAAACCTTAGGTCTGAGGTGGAACTGGTATTTATCTTCTTATTTATAAAATTTAAGAGGAAATAGCTGACTAGTTGGCAGTTTGACTGGGGCGGTCGTCTTTAATAGAGTAGCAAAGTACATCCAAATAGATTAAAATAATTAACATATTTATTATATTTTTAATAAATATACTGACAAATAAATTAATATTGTGAATTATTAATTCTAATAATTACTTTAAAATTAATTTTTATATTTCATTAATAAGGTATGCTAGAAATTAAATGGAAGTTAATGAACCATGAAAGGTTCTGTAGAGTGCAATGACGGTAAGCATGCTTAACTGAAAGACTTAATAGTCGAACAGATACGTAAGTAGGGCATAGTGACCCCTTGCTATATTATGGAATAGACAGGGATCAATTGATAAAAGTTACGCTGGGGATAACAGCCTAATAGCCAGCGAGAGTACACATTGTCCTGGCTGTTTGGGACCTCGATGTCGACTTAATTTATCCTCCAGGGGCAAAACCTTGGAAGGGTTCGGCTGTTCGCCGATTAAAAAATTACATGAGTTGGGTTTAATACGACGTGAGTCAGTATGGTCCCTATCCTTTTGAGGGACAAATAGTAAAAAGGGGAAGACCTTCTAGTACGAAAGGACCAATAGGCTGTGTTTCTCTAGTGTACCAATTGTAATATTATATAATTATTATAATTTAATAGAATATATAACTTTGCATAGTTGGGTAGCCACAAACATATTAGATAATTACTGAAAGTATATCAAGTTCGAATCTATCCCCTAGATACTATCAATGAATTTCTCTATTGTTAACTATCACGAGTGGTTATTTTTACTTTCCTAAAAATAATCATTTCTTGTAATCGATATAAAATATATACTACAATTTTATATTATAGTTATCTATATTGATAGAAAAGTATATAAATATGTATACGTATATTATATATATTTAGCAATATTTTTTAAAAATATTGTAATAATACACAAAGAGATTAAAAATTCATAAATAAAGAAATAGATCATTTCTTAGATAGGATGCAAATGAATTGATTGTAAAATCGTAAGTTTAGCATTACTAATTTTTAAAATAGACTTGATGTTTTAGGTTGTCAAAATTAAATTTATTATTATATTTGTAATAAGTAAATATTTTTTTTTTATTATTTACTTTTTAAACTATTTAATATAGTTATTACATAATTAATATAATATATCAAGATAATTATTCTTAATATATTTATTAAAAGGAACAAATCTGTTTATTTTCCGATTTTATTAAAATTTAAATTTTAATAAAAGAATTGATTAAGATAAATCTTAGTAACACCCAATTTACCTAATTTTAGATATTATAAGATATGTTTAAAATAGAATAAATAGGTAATATAATCAGTGTATATAATAGAATTATTATAATACTGTAAAAAAACTAAGACTGATAAATTAAAAATAAAAATTTTTTTTAATACAAACAATGTTACAAAATATATCAATTTTTAATATTTTATATAATGATGCACCTCAACCTTGGCAATTAGGATTCCAAGATTCTGCTTCACCAGCCTTTTCAGGTATTGTTGATTTACATAATTCTATTTTCTTTTATTTAGTTGTTATTTGTGTAGGTACTTTCTGGGCTTTAGGTTCTTTAATGTACTACTATAGTTACAACAAATCTCCTATTGTATATAAATATATTAACCACGGAACATTAATAGAATTAATCTGGACTATTACACCAGCTCTAATTTTAATAGTAATTGCTTTCCCTAGTTTTAGATTATTATATTTATTAGATGAAGTAACATCACCAACTATAACAATTAAAGTAGTAGGTCACCAATGGTATTGGTCATACGAATATAGTGATTATGTAACAGAAAGTGGACAATCTATTGAATTTGATTCATATATGATCCCTGAATCTGATTTAGAATTAGGTCAATTTAGATTATTAGATGTAGATAATAAAATGATTATCCCTGTAGATTGCCACATAAGATTAATTATTACAGGTGCAGATGTAATCCATAGTTTCGCTGTTCCATCATTAGGACTAAAAATTGATGCTACACCAGGTAGATTAAATCAATGTTCAATCTTAGCTGAAAGAACAGGAACTTTCTATGGTCAATGTTCAGAAATTTGTGGTACATGGCATGGGTTTATGCCTATAGCTATAGAAGCAGTTTCAGTGCAAGATTACTTAGCTTGGGTAGATTCAATGTAATTGTTGATAATTAATTAATTAATTAATTTCTTTTTATTATTTTCTTTTTTTTAATATAGTTAGAATAATACTTATTTGCCCCCCTCCTATTTTATTAAATAATTAAATTATTGAATAAGTTATATAACTTATTCTAAATTATATAATGAAGTGGTAAATTATTATTGTTCTAAAAAATTATAAAATATATATATATAATTTATATATAAACTAAGGAAATAATTTAAACTGATAATTTCTTAATTATAAAATACTTTAATGAAATCCTATTAAAACTAATAATTTTTTAAAAAAGGGGGTTATTAAATTTTATTAATTAAAGTGTAGATAATATTATACATTTTAATTTATTATTTTAAAAGAGATATATATTTTATAGTCTAAGAATTAAAGGGGGGAATCTG
>JBBPOM010000214.1:0-37348 GCA_038091455.1 Leccinum uliginosum
AGCACCTCGAAAGACTGATCTGCCGACACGACTTCCTACTCCTTCAGACTTTCGACTGCGACAGATGAACGTGAGCCCGTTATAACAATTGAGTGATAGAAGACATTGACTGATTATTCTCTTTCAGCCTTTCATCACACTTTCCAAGTTGTTTCCAGAAACGATCAAGGACCCTACCACCGAATTTTTGCGATTCTGCAATCAGGTGGTACAAAACTGTAGGAGTGGCGAGCTCACATCATTTCCGCTTCCTTGTTTTTCCCGATTGTAGGATCCGCTTGGTACTAGACCAGTCCCACCGATAGTTCTGTTCGAGGATTGCCAGCGCGTGTCTCCATATCATCAAGTTGATGTTGTAGTTCTTCATATCGTCTGAATCACCGTCGTGGTCCGTATCGTCACTTTTCTCCATATCGTTACTGTAGGAAAACGTCCAAACCCCTGATTTTCTAGAGAACGCCTCGGAAATGGTTGATTTCTGTAAACACCGTGACTAGGTCATTTACCAGTGCCACAAAGCGTGGGAGAACTTACCTATCGTCGCGGCGCACATGCGCTATTCGTAATACGAGTCGGGGATATCTCCTCAAATTAAACATGAGTACTGGCGAAAGCACTCCAACATCTACCTATGGTGCTAGATGTCCTACGATTAACTTTAACCACACAGTTCTGTTCAAATTACCAAACGGCGAAGTGCGTGGTATTAAAGTCGAAAAGGATTCGTGAGTCGACATCTCGTGGCACACACAGAATCTGACGTTCCACAATGAGGATCGTATCGCTGGGAAGAGTGGGGTCCTTTCCTGCCAACGAACTCATCGGACAACCGTATGGATTCGCCTATGAAATACATGAAAAGAAACTCAAACGCTTGCCTCCCCGTACAATGGATGAAATCGGTTGGTGTGTCCGTTCTTTCGATTTGCCTCGCTAATCATTGGATACTGTAGAGGAGACGGATGCAACGAATGAGCTGATCAACGACGGAGAATTTGTTCAGCCATTGACTCTGCAAGAAATCGAAGCACTCAAAAAGTCTGGCGTCCATGCTTCAGTACGATCGCGTTGCGTATTGTAACAGGTCATCGGAGCGAACCTATTACCCCAGGATATAATCAAGGCTCAGATTGAGCAACACGCAAATTATTCTCTGAAGACAGAGTATAGCAAGGACAAGTATAAGAAGCGGAAGGAAGCAAAGTAAGTAATCAGACCAAGCTAGTGAGCGACGACGACGACGTCTTCCATAGGTATTCGAAGAGCTTCGAGACAATCGAGCCCACGGTGTACAATATATGTGAATACTGGTTCAGAAAGGATCAAAGTAGGATACGAGACATTCGTCCCGATACACTCCCACAGATGCTAAACTTGGCCAACGTGCGACCTGGTGGACGTTATCTTGTAGTCGACGATGCTTCTGGGTTACTGGTCTCGGCTGTTCTCGACAAGATAGGATGTAAGTGAAACTCGTTGTCAAAGTTACGACACATCAACTCTTTCTCCAGGTGAAGGACGAATAATTTCTATAAACGACTCTGACTCGCCACCTGCATATCCAGTACTAACCCTTATGAACTGTGAAAAGGAGGCTCTGGTACCGGTGTTGTCGACTCTGAACTGGGCCACAGCCCAAGAAGATTACACGCCTGGTAAATATCTATCTGTTGCGATTATCGCAAATCATCATTATCGTCTTCTCTTCACAGTAGTGGCCCCACTTGAGCCCACTTCAGGTCGCATACGCTCCGAGCGTCAGCGTCATCGACTCGACAAGCGAAAATCAACTTCAGACACCCTAACAACCACGCGGCAAGAACTGTTTGCAGGCGGATTCGACGGGCTCCTCGTCGCTAGCGACTACGATCCATTCGAGATTGTAGAAATGCTGTCGCCATATATAGCTGGCTCTGCCTCGATTGTCGTGCAAGATATGTTCCTCCAGGTATGCTTCCGTTCGACACTACGACGTCGTCACTTATCATACCGTAGCCGCTAGCGGACTTGCAAACAAAAATGCGACTCATTCCTAGCTATCTCGCACCCTCCATCACAGAGTCGTGGTTACGTCGCTATCAGGTCCTGCCTGGTCGGATGCACCCAACAATGAGCACATCCGGTTCCGGAGGATTCCTTCTCCATACCATCAAAGTGTATGTTTACCTGTCCTCTCGATCACTCGTTGACTGATTCCGAAACTCACTTTCGCAAGCTACGATGACCTGAAGGCAACAGCAGTCACATTCCGGCAAAGAACGAAAAAGACAAGTGCAAATGAGGAGTCGCCATCAGAACTCCATTCGCCTATGCAGGTAGACTCGATGGAATGTGCTGATGAATAGCTGGGGAAGCAACACAACTGGCCGTAGCGAGACGCAGGTGGCAATACAACGCCTTAGCGTGATACGGGTGGGAGGTCGGGAAAGACGGCGGCGATGATCTGCATATAATCTATCAGTCGGCAGGGAGCGTCCGAGGAGCGTCCGAACACACCTCGTCTACAATGGTATAGGCGATGTGTTGATTTAAACGTCGATTCTGTAGCACCGCGAATATGCGTCGTGCCCCACGGCGCGCATTTGAACGACCTATCATATTAGCGGCCAGATCTGTAATAGGGGTTTCAGTCAGCTAATACACTCTTGAAAGGTCAGTCTAATCAAACCTGGTATCAGTGCGGAGAGTTTGCGATTGGCTTCTTCTCGACTCTGAAGTTTCTCTTCGGCGGTGCGAGGTTCCGCTGGTGCTCTCAGCTTGCCTCCTGGCCATAAATTTTCCCGGAGCATGCTAAGTAAGGGAAGAACGCGACTCTCTTCGAACAAAGACAATAGGCTCAGTCGTATTTTCCTGAGACAATCAAGTGAATGGTGCCATCTGTGGAGAACGCGACCACCAACCGTTCGATAGTATCCCCGAAGACTTGCTGAAGGATGATCACAATCGCTTGACGACGAAGCCAGTTGTTTTTCTTGTGAAGTTCGAAGATGGCAAGCACTAGATCACAGATTGGTGCAGAAAAGCTGGATGTGCCTGTCTCCCCTTCCAGGGGTTTGAGATCCCCTGGCATCTGCAAGAGAGTGTCCAGGGAGGTCGCCTTTCCGAAACGTTTCATTGCTTGAACAACGATTTCCTCGTCGTTGACAGCGGAGCCGGCAATCCCGGTAAATTCTGCCACTTGTCGTGTGAGACGCTGGATCATTACATCCAACATGGAAGGTCCGAAGAACATATCATCGATACTCTCCGTGACAGACCGGTACATGGACTGAACGATGTTTCGTCCAGAGAACCCCCCTGGTCCTTTGGTAGTGTCATCCTTCACCTCGGAGGCAATGAAAGGCGAATCCCTCGACAAAAACACTCGAAGTTCCGTGCTTTCGCAAATAGCGGGCATAGATATTAGATTCTGTGAACAACTTGAATTGTCATCATGAGACCCATGATCCTTGTCACGTACTTGCATATATTTCTCCAAGCCTTGTCTCCTGGTGTCAACGAAGCTCCCCGAGAACGAAGTCACCAACCGCTTTCCAGGAAAGTCAAGGCCGCGAACCACAGAGTATTCTTCACGAAACTTGTTGTGCATTCGCAGAAACTCATTGTATCGCCGTGCGACGACCCAACCGGATGAGAAAGTTCCGTCTGGAGAGAGCTGTTGTACTTCAACAAGGTATCGAACCACAGACTTCCCGTCTTCCTCGGCGACGGTTGAACTGACAATAGAAACCTTTGTTCTGTTCGGGACGAGGCGATTAGCAGATTCCTGTTGCTCATACTGGGACTTTTGAAAATGTAGTTCCCTGAGTTCTCTCGTCATTGAAGTCTTTGCTTTGCGAAGGAGGCGGAGCTCTTGAGTATCTCCTGTTAACTCAGCCTTCTTGATGAGCGTGTCGAGCATCGCCACGTGGACCTCTGACTTTGATATCTTCTTGCCTAGGCGGGAAATCTCATACGAAAGCTGGAGGTCACCGGGTCCTGCAAGCTGGAATGACCCTTGCCCAACGCCATGAATACCCTCTGTCGCATCATCCTCTTCGTTCCCTTCGTCAATATTAGGATCTTCTTCGTCTCCGAACATTCCCCCTAATTTCCTCCTATCAGGAGCCAAGGGAGGGAAGTTGCGCGCCTCCTCAGCATGATTTCGAGGTTGGCTGAAATGCTGCTCCGTAGCAATGATATCGGTCAACGCAGCCTGAATAGCCTCCATGCGTTCAGCTTCATCCATGCTGGGCTTTTCATCATCCGGGTCACTAAAGAGTGGCGCACGCGAGATATCCGAGGAGGTGTCCGACAGCGGAGCCATGAGAACGTCGATGTTGCTACGAGATGTTGTAGGTGGCGAATACATAGGTGGTCCTTGAACCGAGTGAGGGTGCTCCAAAGAATAAATTGACGAGACGAGTGATGGGAAAGATTCAGAACGAGGAATTTGGGTCTTTGATCGCAAAGATGGTCCAAGAACACTTGGAGGTAGGTTGAGAGATGGTGGCTTGTTGATCGACACAGATGCTTCTACCTGCGAATTGCCGAACGAGGCGTCCTCAATGACTCGAAACCATAACTCCGATTTCTGGAAATCTTCAAAATCACTCTCCATTTCTTGCTCTACCTCCCTTTGTGCCAACATGACACTGCGGCGAACCTGCTTATTCTCGACGGCGCTGGGCATCACTTCGTCCGCGGCATAACTTCGAATGGTAGCGACGTGCTTTCGCGATATTGGGGACAACGAAGGGTGGGGTGGGGTGGCAGAGAAATAGAGATCATTAATGAGGTGGATATCCTCTCGGAGAGTTGTCGAGTTGGAAGAGTCTTGGATTGGATCGTCCTCGTCACCAGAAGTATAGTCAACCAATTCCAAGGGATTCTTGAAGCTTTCGACAGTTAGCCAAAATTGGACGAGTAGTGAGCGATGACGACGGTCCATGAATTCCATGAAGTATGAGAGGGAGGTCGGGTTGCCAAGAACGTCCCTGAACGAAACTCGGGGTCGTGCACTCATTTCACGCGTGATGGCAGTCTGAATGGATAGAACACATGAGTGGTGCACATCAGGACAAGGATTAGACAATGCCAACCGAGTCTTGCTCGCCACCCAGGACGACAATTCGTTGCTCGACCGTGCGCTTTGCAGTATACAGCCTATCCAAAAATGCCACAACATCCTCGGTCCTCTCTCCGTTGATCCACTCCTCTTTCTCGTTATTTGCTGCTTAGAAATCAGTTTTATTGTCCTGATACGGCGTGAAAGGATTTACCTAGCAGCAACCTTGTCCTGCGAATTTCACCCATTACGTCGTTCTTTAGGCGACGGGCATCCAATAAAGAGGAACAACGATTGATACCCCGAAGAAAAGACTCAAACTGACGGACGTCAGTGCGAATGGTGATCAGGTCACCTCCGGGGGCCACCGATGACATGACGCGATGATGACGTCGCGGTGATTGGGCTTCGAGGACGCTTCGCACTCGGGAAATCATCTTTCTACGAATAATCAATAATTGTGCGCTGCCGGCCAGAAGGAACATACTGCTGGTGAATTGCAGCACCTGCCTAAAATTGAACTGAGAAGACGACAAACAACCGGAACGCGAAATACTCACCCATTGCTCAATTGTACGATTCCAGAAGTCAGGATCTGTTATCATATCCATAATCGGATAAAGCACGGTGCAAGAAACGAGCTCGCGGACCACAATCCTGAGGACATTGCTTTGTGCTTCGTTCTCTGGAAGGATATGAGGGAGGACCCGGTCTACTATATTCCTCAAATGCATCTCCTCGTTTTGCTTCGTGAAGGTAGACGAAAGATTGTCAACAGCTGGATGTAACTTTTCACCCTTGCCAACATATCGGCTAGCCAAAAGCATGTCGAGCTCCTCTGACTGAGTGAGATGACGCTCAAGGCCTGCGCCACGAAGAGCGACCTCTGACTGACGAAATTGTTCGATATGAGAGGTAACCTTGGGCAAGATTCGGTTGACAAGTAGAGAAGGAAAATCGATAGTCGCTGTGCGCTGTAGGAGCTGTTCAAATACGGCGTGTAACATGGTCGAGACTGCGGTGGGGAACGAAGGGGAGGACGAGATGTCCTTGTACCAGGACAAAACAAAGTCGCGGACTATGAGGATCATGATTTCATTTAGGTTTGAAGACACTACAGGCATGTCTGGACATAACGATGATAGCGATTGGGGGGGGTTGTGCGACCACAGCGAGCGAATAAGGACAGCCTGCCAGGCTGCGGGAGTTGAGAAAGCAAGGGGACGGGCGGCATGGGTGAGCGGGTTTCCGGGTGCAGGCGCCTTCGAGTCGAGCCTATATGCGAGGAAAAGGTACGCCAGGAGAGAAGATATGATAACCAGGAGGACGAAGAAGGGTGCGAGGAGGAAGAGGGCAAGGGGAGAGGAAATGATGTTGATGATCATTGGAACGGACACGGCGAGAAAGCCGACGAGGAGAATCGTCCTCGTCGTGATGACGGGACCACCTTCATACGAGACCTCAGAGCGCAGCATCAAGTCAAGGCAGTACTAGTGCATCAATAATTTGGCCAGTTCAACAAAGTTGTTCCTCGTGCACAAGCGATGGTTGTTACGGCGGTATCGCCGAAGGTCGCAACATACAGAGTAAGTGATTACTTTCATAAGGTGCGTTTTATTTTGTCGTTTCCCAGGCACTAGTACTGTGATCATTTCTTCTTGAACTCACACACTGACACACTACCACTCTTTTTCATTTCTGCCCTCAGGGATCGTTTCAAATTTTCATACTTGCCTTTCCTTCTTCCATGCCGAGCGCCTGTGGACTATGTGCCTTTCAAAACCGTCCGAAGGTTCTGTGCTTGTATGTAGTATCTACTACGCTGGTCGCGTGATGGAGGGTGTTGTGAGCGGTCAGCACAGCCACATATTTATAACTCGGTTTCAACATGCCCCCAGTGGCTAAAGTACGTGACCTCGATCTTGAAGAAATCAGAAGATTCGATATGACTAGCTCAATCCCGGAACCACGGCAGATCCAACAAGCTGAGCATCCTGGCCCTGCTCTGCAGAGAACGCCACAAGCGAAAGGTAGTATAGTATACTTATCATAGTGTCTGTACATATTGACCCAGATCTATTGAAACCCATACTCTAGTATGTAGTAGTAACTCATGCTCCAAGGGGGCCTATCCCGAGGAGTATAGACTCGGAGTTGACTGTAAATACAATTACCCAATTATGCCCCCGAGCCACTTGCTGTACACCCGCGCCCATTTCCGTCCACAGCTAGCGTATTATACGCAAGTTGTTCGGGTTATACAAAGACAGCCTCCTTGCTACCCTGTTGTGCACTCCCATCCCCATTCGCAGAATGTCCTCCACCCAACGCCCGCTTTCCACCGCAGAAGGATTCTTATGTGGTGCTCTCGCGGCTTGCGTTGCTGTGAGCCTTTGCTTAACACGTCCTTCGCATTCGTTCCTCATAGAGACGAACAGGTTACGTTCTCGAATCCCGCCGAAGTCGCAAAAACGCGTCTACAACTCCAAGGCGAACTAGCAAAGGGTGGTGGTGAAAAGGTCTACAAGAACGCTATTGATGTTTTCACCAAGACCTGGAGAAACGAGGGCATTCGAGGGATGCAACGAGGTCTCGGCTCAGCAGTATGTTCCACACTGCATGTTATGTTTGTGGCAACATCCTCACATTTGGTTGACAGTATGCATACCAGGCGAGCATTTGCACCCATCTCGCCTCACAATCACTGTAACTGACTCCGCGCTAGATTCTTCTCAATGGATCACGCTTAGGTGTGTCATGTGCATGAATTTTGGCTGTTACCGACCAAATCAAAATATCCCAGGTTTTTATGACCCTTTGCGCCGGACGATAAATCGCTTCATAGGCAGGCCTGTGACTGAACAAATACCGCTGACATCCATAGCAGCTGGCGCCGCCAGTGGAGCAGTCGGTGCGGCACTCGGAAATCCCTTATTTCTTATTAAAGCTCGTATGCAAGTTAGTTCATCTCAACAGACCTTTTCACTCGCAAACTGACTACTGTCACATAGGCATATTCTCCTGCATTGCCAGTCGGCACCCAACATCACTACAAGAGTTCCTTCCATGCACTATCGACGATATATCGAGCCGAGGGATTTAGAGGTCTCGTCCGGGGTATAGATGCGGCTGTTCTGCGAACTGCTATGGGGTCTTCTGCTCAGCTGCCAACCTACAATTGGACTAAGAATCAACTTGTGTCGCGAGGCATCTTACCTTCCAACAGTATCTGGACGTACCTGGCTAGCAGTGCTGTATCGGGTGTCTGTGTGGTATGTTTGAAGCAATATGTAAACTCTCATCTCGTTCTAATGCCCCAAACAGTGCGTCGTAATGCAACCAGCGGACACTGTGAGTACGCTAGTATTCCCTTGGTACTTTTGCTGACCTGTAGTTAGGCTCTCACCCGGGTGTACAACCAACCGACGATACGTTTACCCGATGGACGTTTGCAAGGTACATTATACAGGAATCCTATAGACTGTCTCTGGAAGACCTTCAAGGCGGAAGGGGTGTTTGGGTGGTACAAAGGTGAGCAGACCGGCGACTCAGCATTGTCATTCAAACCCTTATCGTGGTGTAAACAGGCTCGACGGCACATTTTCTGCGCATCGCTCCACACACGTAAGCGCCAACCTGCAACGCATTCTGTAATTTAGCTCACTCCACGGCATGCAGAATCATTACCTTGACTTCCATGGATATCATTCTTGGGTTTTATAAGGAGTTGATGATCAAACCAGGGTTTTTATAGACGTAATGTAGAATCGTGTCATGATCGGATCTATCAGATGGGCTGGCGGCAAGAAGACGTCACGTATGTGTCTACCTATACATATATTCCCATTGGTGACGCTCCTCACCACGGGCTCGTAGCACAGTGGTAGTGCGTGTGATTCCAGTAATGAGTATCCACAAGGTCATCCGTTCAATCCGGGTCGAGCTCATAGCTTTTTCTTGTTCTGCTTGTTTGTTTTTCCGGATACAAAACTGAAGGGCAGCTCTTGGGCGCTTGGAATCATTAATATTGATATACCTGGCAATGGCGGTGCCACCCTGGTCATCATGACCAATCTGCCAGCGCCACTGATCGGGTCGCCCTTTTTCAAGTTTGCCTTATCTTTTGTTCGCATCAACGAGATGCGGTCTTTCCGACCCCAGTTGACAAAGCTAGCCACAGGGGGATTACAAGGTCAACATTACACAGTTTAAGTTGGTGTATCATCGAATCCAGGGCAAAGTACACAACAAGCCAACTAATTGATCAAGGTCCATTTTGAATTCTTTCTCGTGCTCAAGTACACTTCCCCACCCGAGGTCCACCGGTCCATCCACGCCGACGCCTGAGTGGGAACCAAGTTGGTGACCTGACGAATCGCCATCGCCCAGCATAGTTTCGTGAGACTCGAACTGCGATCAAGGAGCCAGGACTTACGAGATATCGCTGACCAGGCACAAAGGGACTTTGGGAAGAACCCTCGGATTCTGACAACCCTGGGACATCCCATACCGTAATTTGTGCTGTTAGCTTCGAAGGACGTTTGTACGTTCGAGTATCACGGGCGACGACCACACAGAAAGCCTTCACATCGCGTGATGGACAGATCGACTGACGTGGCATCAGCATCTGACGGAAGTTTCAACGACTTGAGATCTTATACCTCCAGTTCTTGCTCAATCTCCCTTGAGACACTGTCATGTTCCTGAACAAGCTTCGCTCGGATGTGTTGGGCCAACCATCCAGCATTTTCACGACTGATGGACGCTATGACACTCTTGGCTGCCTCTGCATCTTCCTGCAAGGTATCATATAAGTCATAGATCTTGTCGGGTGGACCATCTACTTTGCTGTTAGTGTTTACCAGTCATGTGAAAACGTATTGCTTCACCGTCAGGATTGGGTCTGAATTCCGAACCCGCGCGTTGCTCAAGGCGTTCTGCAAACTCGAATAGCCTATCCTTGCGTTTGTCATATTCAGACCATAGCTTTGAAGCACGCGACTCTCGTTTCGTCTGTAGGTGATGAATAAATTAGTTGATGGAAACACGAGTGTTCACACCTTCCATTGCGTGCTCAGCTTCGCCTCCTCTTTTGCGTCATACGGTCCATTTCTTTCTTTTCGACCATCGGTACCCTCCATAAATTCTATGTATGCAATAGGGTATGCCTGTCCAGATGTAAGAATTCGGCACGAAAGACTACAATATGCATACCTTGACGACTGTCAACATCATAACAGCGACATTACCACCGTCAGCCGTTAGGCTGTATAGCGTTGCAATGAATGGGCCACGTTGAAAACCAAGCTTCGCATGCCATGGCGCCATATGGGTCGAATTCCCAGTCAACAAGAGCACGTTAGAGCTGTAGGCTTCAAGGATCTCAGAACCTTCCTTGCGCTCTGCTGAAAGCTGCAGGCAATTGAATGCAACGAGCATGTGTGGTTGATGATGGTAAGCTAACCTTTGCCCCCACTACAGCAATTTTCCGGCCAATTTTTATCTTCCCCTTCCTTACGGCCCGTGCTAGTGGCGCATCGATGCGCGCACGTAGCCTGTACCAACCGTCAGTTACTTCGAGCTCAGTGTTACCTTCAGCACCATTGGCAGGCAGGATGATGTCGGAAATGCAGAGCACCATTGGCGATTGAGCCGATGCATCCCTAGTTGTTATCAAGCGAAATGGTGGACGAGAAGAGCTGTTCAAGTCTCGTTCGTATCTGACAACGTATTTGAATTGCAACGTACGAATCCCTTGGATCAGTCTGCTGACCTGTACATGAACTGATGGATGACTTCCGGCCAGCACCAACGTTTCCTGCAGGGGTCACTCTCGCTCGTAGGATCGAGAGCCACCATACCAGCCAATTTCCAGAGAATCAATGGCCAATGATTATCAACCCATGGTTGTTTGGCAAGTGTGCAACCATTTGCGTGCAGTTCTTCCAACACGGCTGTGCGGCCTAAGGCGACAGACGAGGACGGATCAAATAGTTCTGGAATCCAGCGTGAACGCGTTGCAAAGGCGTAGAAAGGGGCTGTCCGAGGGTTTACTTGACCGAGTTCCTTGATATTTCTGGGACAAGGGTCAGGAATACTAAGTAGTCGAAGAATAAGATATCTGACATTCCCATATCCTCGAGTTGTTTGGCACTGTATGCCTGTGGCCGCCAGGCAGACATAACAAGCGTTCGTCTGCCGAGAGGAGGCTCTAACATGGATGGCTAAGTTTGAAGATAAAAATAAGAAATTTACAACTTGTCCCTCACGAAGATCAAAGATCCTCCCTCCCACGGTCTGCTTGCTTGAACGCGGCAACGGGACTGAGGGTGGATATATGCGATCCGCAATTGTTCTAAAATCGGAGGGGGTCTGCGATTTTATATTTTCAACTGTGAAAGCTCTTGCAGCACCAGATTTGAACGGCGTTACGAATTTTGGTCTGGTCACAGTAGCACTGTGTTTAGGAGTGAAACCCAGTGGTTTTTGAGACATGACGTGGTTCACGACCGAGGATGAACGCAGCGGTGATATGGCAATCGAGAATTGAGAGGGAGCATTAGCAGAAGAATGAGAGTTGCGTAGAGGTGAACTGATGCTGGGAGCCTGTACGTGTCGACGTTGTATCGTGGAAGTCGATGCAGTAATAAAAGGTGATTTGAAAGGTTTAGCCTTCGGTTTGCTGCCGAAGCTTTTCAAACTGCATGACGGGGGGACTAATGTTGGATCTGCGTTTGCCGATCTGAATAACGAAGCAGGGGTGGGAGTCTCAGGTGGCTGGATAGAGGAGAATGCATTCCTTGCAGGGGTGAATGTCGCCTGAGAAGGGGACACAGCCTGAATCGAGTGGAGAGGCTCGGGATTGTCGTTTGTATCGGGAACGTCGAGATTCTGCTGCCATTTTTTCATTTTCTCTTCAGCTTCTCGTAGGGCTGCGGCTGATGGAATCAAGAATGCTTTCGCGCTTTCCCCACTGACAGCTGGTCTCTGGAAACCGGGCATTACCGTAGTAGCAGTGCTGAACCCAGCGGACGCAATGGGCGCATCAGACTTGAACCATGCGGCATAGTCGACGTCTGGGGGCGCATCGTCGGGTGATTCTTCATCGTCTGATGGCTGGTTTGCGAGACTGGAAGACTTGAAAGTCCTGTCAATTGCAGAGGCGCTCATGAACGCTGCGTGTATGCGCTCTGTTTGTAGTGTGTCTACGGTCTGACACGGGTTATCTGCACGGAAAGGATTCTCGTCGTCCTCTATAGGCAGCGGACGAGATGCGGAAGCGACACATGATTGGGATAGCTGAGCATCCAAGCAGTCGAAAGCGTTGATATCGTCCTGACTAAGCTCTGCGACCTGATCGTCGAAGGTGGGGGAAGAGAGACGCATGCGCTTCCTGGCGGGCGAATAGGACTCTGATGCGGATCGTCTGTATGCTGCGCGCTCGCCGCGTAATAGAGGGACGCACCTGAGCGACGGTTGCGGACGTGCATGGCGGTGGGAGACGAGGACGGTGAGTCAACGCGACACGCGCCGGGTCACATGACCAAACCATATAATGGACGGGTCTAGTATTTCTGTATGCTATGCCAGCTGGATGCAGCGAGTTGTGGATGATGTGTGGTGTGTGTGGTACTAGGAGACGATCGACGCGGTTGAGATCTTTGTCGGACAAGACCCTTTTTTTTTTTTTCTGGCTGCATGTATGCAGTGCGAGGTCGGCTGTTACATACAATATTGGTCGTATTCCTTACGTCTAGCAAATCATTCACCGACTAAGCTTTTGTGTTCCGTGCATTCCTCGCCGTCCGTGCAGGTCCACGCCAGTCACCGCGACCTCTCCCATTACGACGGCTCTTCCCATGAATGGTGCAGGCTCCCTCACTCCTCCGGCCCCACGCACTCCAAAACCTCCTCCCCCCGGTCCCGCCCCTCCACCACCAACCGTATCGTCCCCCGCCCCTCCGAATCCCCCCGCGCAGTCCTCCGCCGCATCCCGTCCCCCGCTCCACCCATCCACAGCCAACGGAAGTCAGAAACCAAAGAAGAAGAACGATGCCCCAGTCGATCCTGTCGTCATGTACGAAAGTCTCAAGAATCGCATCGCTGCCCTCGAAGAGGAAGAGGTTCTTGAGGAGGAGGAGGAACGTCAGTTTGGTCCGCAGAATCCCGTCCCTCCCTTGCCTTTCCGCTCATCTTCCAGCAGCCGAGGAGGCCGTCAAGTCAGTCAAAGGTATGGGCGAGAATGCCATCCATGCAAAGTACATCGAATTAGTATGTCGTCCCTGATATATGCATCCCGCCTTGACATACCCCGCCGATATAGTTTGCCGAGTACAAGAGGCTCGAACGGGATCACGCAAAGGAGAAGCAAAAGCTCGTCAAAGATAAGGATGCCGGTTCGTCTTACATCCCTGGCACATTACATGCCCCTTATATCATTTCCAAAGCCAAGGGTCAGCTAACAAAGGCAAATCAGACGAAAGCAAGGATGGAGAACCTCGCCCGAGAATTGCAAAAGGTGACGCTTGACAGCGTCTTCGTGGTCATTGCTAACAACATGTGCAGGACAACAAGCGATTGCGGGTGCGCACCAATTCCTGAAACTGTTTCTGGGTATCTAACAATCACCTAGGAAGACAGCAAACGCTTAGCCCAGTGTGTAGAGGAGGCCCAGGAAGAGGTATGTATTGTCTCCTCCAGTTTATCTGGTCTCTTGACCTTCCGTAGATCATGCAAATGAAAAATGACATGGCCAAGCGTGTGGACAAGGCAAAGATGCAAGACATGAAGTACCGCGACATGCCTGACATAGTGGTCAAGGTCGTTTGTCGTTACCGCGCAGAACTTTTCTTCAAAATTTCACGAAAAACCAAGCTTTCCAGACTTTTTAATTCCTGGACAGATAGGATGGAAGGAACGGCTGCAAAAAAAGGCGATGGGAAAGGGGCCACAGGTACTGGTACCCATTTGAACGGATCTGCGAAATCAGACGTTGCGAGCACCCACTCCTCCAACTCCAACAGTACTTCATTCATGCAGTTTATATTTTCCCATAATGGGCGGACACTGGATGCGGATCGGACACCAGAGGAACACGGAATGGAGGACGGAGACGAGATTCTTGCTGTAGAACTAATGGACCTCACCGAAGGCCCCGGTCTGGATGCATCGGTGAGTTAACACGAACAACACAAAGTTTGATTTCATGTAGAGTTTTAGGACGAGCTACCCGAAGACCGTCGCCAGAAACTCAGGAAGAATTGGACAGACAATCCTATGGAGTACGTTGTACATTGAACTTGTAATTGATTTCTCAACAACTCCCTAGGGCGAAACGTTCGCTGGAGGAAATATTTGATTCTGTGTGCGTATCTGTGCATCACTGTCACAATCGACTTACAAATGTTTGTAGTGTGCGGGAACGTCTGAAAGAAGTCCTTCGCCAGTACGAACTTCGAGAACGACATTTTGAGTGTGTAGTTCGATCGAAAGAACTCGAAGTACTGCTTTCTCGCGCTCGAGCCGCAGAGCAAAAGCAACTTGCAGATAGCGAAAAAAATCGAGCAGACAGGATCGAAGCAGAGGTTGGCTACTGCGCTTTACTCTGCTTGCTCCGTCGATCTAACAGATTCAGGCTCGGCGTCTTCGAAAGGAACTTGAGGATGCGCAGAACAACCAAACGATGCTCATAGACAAGCTCATCACATGCTGTAAGGAGGTGAGCACGTCTTCGTCCGGCTTTGTCTTCGTGTTAATGGGCGAGCAGCCGAACGCCGAGCGCACGCAGCGCCTGTTTACGTCACTTCGAGAAGAGCTCGAGAAGCGAGGTAAGGCATTGGACAGTAACGGTGTAGGTAGTTGAGTGTACGCCAGCGGGCGCGTGCAATACATGCCAGGACCCCAGTTCGAGCTGGGAGTATACAAAAATACAGGCGGATTGATAATTGGGCTACGATCATGTCAGATCGCACCAGACAAAGTCCAGGGTAACTAAGGTCCACGATGAAAAGGGGAGGAAACGAGACAAAGAATGACATGTTTTACAACAAAGCGTCCAACTCCTCGACGTTCGCGACGTAACCAGACCTGGTGAAGGTCTTGCCCTTGACAGACTCCAACCCTTCTCCTGCGTAAGTGACTAGTGGCGAAAGCTCAATTTCCACATCTTCCTTCAAACGAGCGCCAGCGCTCTCCAAGAATCGTTTGTGCTGATCCAAAAGATCGCGGCGACTAGTCTCTGGATCGTCTGACCCTGTCCCAGGCGCATTTTTTAGGGGGCTGAATTCCTCCTTCCGAGCAACCTCGAGAACAGCGAAATTCTGTGTGAACGGAAACACATCGAATACAAACAGCTCCAGCTTCATGCCGTTTGGCTTGCTGGGTTTGATGGTGTCTCCCGTCTTCAAGTCGATCGTCGGAATCTTCTTGCGTGCAATGTGATAAGCGAGCTGGTCCTCAAAGGATTCGACAGCCTGAAGGAAAGCGGTGGTGTAAAAGTGATTGGCGATGTTGCCGGCATTGAACATGAGCTGTCCCGTCTTTGGATCCCGGAGTTCAGCTTGCTCCTTGCTGATTTCTGAGTACTCTACGACGCTGAACTTTTCTCCCCGGCGGGCAACGACGCCGACTGATTCGGTAGGTGATGTCTTTGGTACGACCTTGGCAGCGCAATCGGCTTGTCGAGCAATGCAACAACCAAGGAAGACGGGATCGGCAACCTTGACAAGACAGTTGTCGACACAATAAGCATGAACGTATTGGACGCCGCGGGCAGTCAGGTCAGAGAGGACAGTACGAGACTTGTCGGATGAGGATAATGGAGAGCGAGTAGCCGCGTAGAGACCACCGTTCCCATCGGGCGCAACAGCGACGCGAGAAGAGTTTTCAAGCATGATTTTACCCTCCATGGTGAGGCAGGGCAACGTACCTGCAAAGTAGACGAAATCAGCAACTCGGTGATAAGCATACAACCAAAACGAATTACCTTGCTCAAAAACGATGACATTTTTCGCATCGAGGCCAAAATGGTTATTCTTGGCGAAGAAGGATTCCGTCTCGCGGCGGGTTGGACCGCTGGTCATCACATACCAAGGGATGACAACAGAATCCTTTGTCTTTCCAAATTGTGCCTCTGCGATCGTCTGGAGACGTTTGATACGCTCAGCTTGGTATTGAAAGAGGGACTTGTGAGAGGGAAGACCGATATCGTAACAGCCTTTAGGAGCGGAGCTACCGAGCCTCGTGCCCTGACCCCCAGCCATCAGAAGGACGCCAACCTGGCCATTAGCAACGGCCTGGAGACCGATCTGCCTCCACTCCTCCGCCCTGGCAGGATTGGCGGACGCGGACTCGCTCGCACCGACGGGGAGGGCTTCGATGGAATCGGCGGCGCGATTAGGATCGGCAGCATCACGCTCAGAGGAAGTAGCCCTTTCGTAAACCCTGTTTACTCGCTCTACGTCGATGCCCTCAAGCTGGCGGGTGAGAGTTGTGCGCTCTTCATCTGTAAGTTTCGACCAAAAGGTAAAAAGATGGCCCTGGCCAGCAGCCTCGTATCCTTTGCGGATATTTTCGATGGCCATTACGATGAGATGATTCGCAGATACGGTAAAGGATGCGGAGATGCTAGAGTGTAACGAGGGGAACGAACACGATTGCGGTAAACAGAGAGGCGACTACTAGTATTTAGCGGTGTTCCTGCCCGCCGGTAGCACCCGGATGGAACTTTACTACTCCCTACCCGACATGTAATATTGCAACATGCTCGACTCAGATGGGCCAGTGCGGCGCCTGAGGCCTGATAGATATTACATATAATAGACCACGAGGCGTACTAAGATCGGATATGATTCTGATTTAAATCAAGTCGTTTTGGAAGACCATGGAGAGGTTTCCTCTGATCAAGCAGAGGAGATTTAAATGCTCTGGCGATCCGCCAGCCTCAACCTCCGTGGCGTTATCCTGAAGTGACGGTCTTAAGGTGGAGTCGAACTTGAAGCTGAGCCGAACTTCCATTATTTGGCAGGAGGTTATATTACTTACTAAATCGGATGAGATAGTGATAGTAACCGAGCGGCCTTACGCGTATATAAGGTTCTTCGATTTGAACACCCACGGTGCAGTAAGTATGTACACAAAAACGACGATATTCATTGCCGTACTTGCTTCGCGATTACTGATTACCCCCGCTGTAAGTGCGCTTGAACGCATGGCCCGATCATATCAATGGTTGAGAGTCGAGACTGCGAATCATTCCACCCTGGATCAGCCGTGAGTCCAGTCGCTGAGCACGACTATCTGAGAAACAGGATATAACGTTGGTTTTCATATATAGGAGGAGGAAACACTCTGTAGGATACATACTATCTGGAGTGATGCGGCGGTGCCACCTGCGTCTAGTCTTCAGTTCAGGCAGCCTGAGGAACCGAGCCCGGATCTCGATCGTTCGCGCGCTAGTTCCGCTCACTTCTTCGGGTGAATCAATGGATGCAGCCGACGCCGTGTTTATAAATGCACGTACTAGTACGTCAAATTTCTTCATCAAATTTTTTCGTTAGGTTGTTCATTCATTTTCTCTCCCTCTTGCATTCAATGCAAAGACTCCTTGCCTCGACGCTTGTGGGGATATCCCTCGCAGGGTTTGTTTTCTCCTTCCAGCCTGGCTTTCCTTATGGATCCCAGAAAGTCCGAGGTGTTAACCTCGGTGGGTGGCTTGTCCTGGAGGTATGTATGCAGTGCCTCCATTGTTGTCCTCTTCAGTGATGTATCTATTGCATAGCCATGGATTACACCGAGTATCTTTGACAACACCGGAGACAGCCGCATAGTCGACGAGTGGACGTTTGGTCAATACCAGGATCACGATACGGCATTGATTGCTCTGCAGAACCACTGGGATACGTGGATCACCGAAGGTGATTTTGCCGCCATCGCTGCTGCAGGGTACAAAATTCTTCTCCGACTCTCCTAGTAAGTAACTAGATTGACGATTTTCCTGCAGGTTGAATCACGTGCGTCTTCCAATTGGCTATTGGGCATTCGAAGTTGGTCCTGGGGAGCCATACATCCAAGGGCAATTACCCTACATTAAGGAGGCAGCACAGTGGGCCGAAAACCACGGATTGAAGCTCATTATTGATCTCCATGGCGCGCCGGGGAGCCAAAATGGGTTTGTACATTGCGTGATCCATGTCGTGTGGTACCTCATCATGTCTTCCATAGGTTCGATAACTCTGGACACAAAGTTTCGGTTCCTACCTGGCACTCGGATCAAACCAACATCCAGCGGTCTAACAAAATCATCCAAACGATTGCCTCCATGTTTGCTGGTCAGCCGAACGTTGTGCCTATCATCGCACCTTTAAACGAGTAAGTTACTAGTACCACGCGCCAGACAGCGGGGTGTTGACTATGATTTACTCTAGGCCTGCCGGATTCGATGGCTCTGCCGTTCTGACTGCGGTGAGACAATATTGGAACGAAACCTACACGAGCATCAGGTAAACCCGATATCTTGATCCATACGCTACGCGGGCCTTTTACCTGATTCCACAGAAACCCACCCGGCACAAGCCAGGCAAGCCAGACCGTTCAGCTTATCCATGACGCATTCCAGCCTCTCAGTTATTGGGACGGATTCGAGACCACACCAGACTATGAAGGAGTGGCTATGGATACCCACATTTATCAGATGTTCGACTCTTCTGTAAGTATGCCTGAGCTGGCCCTTCCTCGCGTCATTGATCAGGAATTTATTAGAGCAATGCAAGGTCTAATCAGCAACACATCTCCGCGGCTTGTGAAGCGCAATCATCCCTCTCAGGCTTTGATCTTTGGCTTATGGTGGGGGAATGGACACCTGCGATGACTGACTGTGCCAAGTACCTGAACGGACGTGGTGCCGGTTCACGCTACGATGGCTCCTATGACGGCTCTCCGGGTGTTGGAAGTTGTAATGGCTTAACTGGAAGTGGATCTACTTTCAGCTCAGATTATAAGACGTTCCTCCGACAGATCTGGGAGGCACAGGTCATTACGTACGAGAAAGCTACCAATGGCTGGCTGCAGTGGACGTGGAAGACGGAGAGTGCCGATGAATGGTCTTATCAAGCCGGACTGCAGCATGGATGGATACCCCAAAACCCCACCAACTATCAATACCCAGATATCTGCGGTTAATTTTGTCTTGAACAATTCTGCCTACTAGTACTCCATACCCTCGAACGCACAATTCCCTTCACTCTTTTATTAGTATACCTTCCTTTGGACTCGGTACTGTTTCAGTACGTGCTTGAAATACGCAGATACGCTCGAGCTCATCTATCTTCAATTTTTGGGCAGTATGGACTACAATGCTGACGTTTTTTCGAGTACCATTCAGTAATGAGCTTGAGATCTGTGAGGCGTGTAAGTGATCATGCCTTGGGCAGCGGCCACACTCAAGGCCATACCATTCTACGGGCAGCGCCGATGCATAATACAATAGAATCTTGGGCCTCTCACGGCTTGAATGTATGTACCAGAAATCAGTATATTTCAAACGTGAAAAGTGTCTAGCAGAAAGATGTCCAGAGGTAATACATTGACAGCAAGGATGAAACAGCGTATATGTAGGACTCAAGCTCCGGTGACCCCATATTTTCGAAACGTTGCTTGCCAATCACCAAGCTCTCCCCTGCCCATTGTGACTATAGTCGCTTTGTTACCGGAATGAAGACCGAAAAGGCGAGTCGCGACTCGTTGGACACTCTCCGGAGTGACCTTGTCAATAGCCGCTGTCATGTCTGTC
This sequence comes from Leccinum uliginosum, assembly GCA_038091455.1. Taxonomy (NCBI): domain Eukaryota; kingdom Fungi; phylum Basidiomycota; class Agaricomycetes; order Boletales; family Boletaceae; genus Leccinum; species Leccinum uliginosum. The sequence goes on from JBBPOM010000214.1 coordinate 19,836, forward strand.
ACGGGTATCTTGCGTCCGTGTACGAGGATCTGCAACAAACTCGGTCAACCAGTTATGAATGCACTAATGTTTTTGTCCTACCTGTCGGCCGAGATCCTCAACTTCTACTGCCCTACTTTCCAGCGCCATCATCAAGCTAGATTGGAGTTGATTTTTCGCGCGCTGAAGCTCTATCTCTGGCACGCTCTGGTATATCAACAGACTGATTTGGTGTACAAGATGGGGGAGAATTTGGGCAGGAGTGTTACCCCGCTGCTTGGGGAGGTTGGGTACAAAAGATGCCCACAACCCGAAGAGTGATGAATCCGTATAAATGTGATGGAAGGATGCGCAATGATCTATTTGGGGGAAATGGTTGAGGATGTGCGTGTATAGGCGGGAATACATTCCCTTTCCAGGACCACCTACGAAAGATGAGCGACGGATCACGCAGGGAATGTAGTCCTTACCGGCTGAGAAACTGCCCCCACCCCCAAGAAGTACTTGCATCGTCGCAAGGGTGTAGATATCGTCGTCATGAATGCCAACACCCTCGAAAGCGAGGTAGAGGTGATCAAAATCAACCGAATTACTTGGGATGTGCTGGACACCTCCGACATAGTGTGAATGCGGATTGGATAGACGGGGTCCATCTTTTGATGAGGTCGGGTATAAGTATGACGATGCAGCGCGCGTTAGTGATTTATACATCGACGGAGATGATGATGGCAGGTGAAGTGGAGGTACGGTTTGAACGGTTGATGACCGTAGAGAAGGAGGCGTAGGGGACTGCAGGGGCTTCAGTGACGAGAAATACTTGTCAACGAGTTCGACCAATTGCTCGTGCTGCATTCCAGCACCCGCGATTACCATGCGTTCCGGACGGTACCAATCCGAGATGCACTGACGGAGCAGATCACCGGTGACGAGACCGATGCGTTCATCCGGGCAGACCAACGGGTTTCCCAGTCCCTTTCCACCGTATGCTACACCATGAAGTACTTCGGGGAGTATCATTTCCGGCTTGTTGCTGAGTTCTCGAATTTCGTAGAGAGCAGCGTCTTTCTGGATCTCCAGTTCTTCCGAAAGAAAAGCAGGATTTAGGACGGTGTCTGATATCAGAGAGAGAGAGAGAGGAGTTGCTTGGTCGAAATGAGAAGACTGGTACATGATGGATTCTCGGGAAGATGAGCACATGATTTGACCTCCGAGTTGGTCCATTGCCGCAACCATATTGGCTTCAGAGCGAGAATGTGTCGACTGTATATTGTTTTAGCATAAGACGCAAACAATCTTGTAGAAGAACAAGTTCACCTTGAAGGCCATTCTGTCTAAGAAATGACTGGCTCCTGATGTCGACGGCAGTTCATAGCGCGACCCAGCATCGATATAGAGCCCGACCGAGGAAAAATGACCGGGAGTCGACTCTGTCGCAACGCGAATCTTGTTCGGAAGCGTAGTTAGTTGCAACGACGGCAGGGACGCTTGGGATATTTGTTGGTGCAGGCGCGCCTTGCCATTGCGTATGACTGAACCTGCCACTTTCTTCATGGTCTACTTAGAAGTACAACTTGTACCTACGCAGTCACCTTACGCGGCGCACGCCGAGTGACAACTTACGTCAGACAGTTCTTTTTACGTAAACAGCTTCGACTCCGGAAGCATCGTACTTACTTAAATTCATAATGAAGTTGAAAAGACAACATTCATGCGAGACGATAAGCAAATGGAAGAAAAAAAAAGTAAAACGAGAGACCCCGCCGTGGTTCGAATAACGATCTGCAATCGTATGTTCTACCACTTAGCCAACATACGAGAAAGCAACAAGTAAAAAAGAGACCCCACCGTGGTTCGAACACGGGACCGCACGATCTGCAATCGTATGCTCTACCACTGAGCTATAGAGTCACTGACACCATACGCATTCGATGACTTTTCATTACTATTTGCGTAATGGCAGTCGGTCAACCTTGCTTGCGACTCTTTGCCAGAGCACGGAATCGGAAATAGCCAACGCCAAGGCTAAAAAAACTAAACATCTTCCCCCACCGTCCACTTGGCGAATTCCAGAACCTCGACCCCTCCCTCTTCACCTTCCTTTAAAATACCACGTTCACGACTCCATTCGCGCAACGCAGCACCAACATTAAGTTGTCCACCGGCAGCCATGAATGGTTGATTGTACAACGATGTTTCATCTGTTGTGGATTGGACGGACAACGTCTCGAAACCAGTGATCTGGCGAGCGACGGCACGTCCGAGTCGTTCGATGTCGCGCGAAAAGTCTTCTGAGGCTAGATGACGCGCAAGTTCGGGGGCTTTTAGTGCAAGAACAGCAAGTGAGCCAATACGGCCATGAGAGCCGGAGGATCCATGCGAGTAGGAAGCTAACCGTAACCCTATGGTTCCGGAATGGCGTAGGAGAGGGTTGTGAACTATGGCAACAGCGCGTTTCAACGATATTTTCTCGCCGACTTTTGCAATTAGATCCTGGATGGAGCTGGACACGGTAGAGGGTGGTCGAAGATCTGAATTCCTTTGCGAAAGGAGAGGGGCTTCATTAAGGATGTGCAATGGGCAGGGTTGGATGAGATTCGGTGAATCAGCGTGTTCTGTAAGGAAGGCGGTGGTGTGTGCAATGTCCGTGGCAAGTTGACTGAACAGTTCGTTTCTTGCGACAAAATCAGTTTCGCAGTTCAACTCGACCATAGCTCCCCGGATTCCGCCATCATTCGCCAGCGCTGAGGATTTGCCCGCAGAGAGTACGCAGATACTGACGAGTCCTTCTCGAGCTTCGCGCCCGGCAACCTTGGCCGCTTTTTGAGCGCCGGAAGTGGCTAAGTCCTGCTGCAACCAGCTCAACGCCGCCTCTAGGTCATTTCCGCTTGCACTCAGTGCTTCTCGAGCTTTGGATATTGGCACGTCCGTCAATTTTCGGAGCTGAGCAACCAACTGTAACGAGGGTTTAGAGACAGTAGAATACCAGAAGAGTTTTGGGGTGCGACCCGTCAGTAACGTTCGCTTGTATTCTTGTCTTGCAGTCTGAAGCAGCAGCATAGCGCGGAGGCCTTCTTGAACACGAAATGGCGAAGATTGAGTAGTAAATCACTCACGTGACGCAAAAATATTCTGGGGCTCTAAGTACCGGACACATATGTACACTAGTCCACTGAGATGGACTTCGACTTCAAAGTTCCTTCTATCATTCCTCAAGATTTGCTCCTCATCCAAGATCTAATAGGAGATCCTCCGCCCACTGCCGTTGCAAAGCATGATCCAGATTTCAGCGACGATGACATCGCCAGCACAGACGGTGAAGTGGAAAGTGAGGACGAGGTAGAAGCAGATCTCGCTCCTCGAGATGAAGAGAGCGTAGAATCTGTGTAAGCATCCCATATAATTTTATCAAATGGCATATTTCTTAACTTCACTTGCTAGAGCCCCGTCAGACTCCGAATCGCATTCGGATTCAGACTCGGAGGAGGAGGAGGAGCTTGTGGACGAAGCTCCCGAACGGCAAAGACAGGCGGGTGATATTGAGGATGAAGAATCAGGCGTGATGGAAGCTCCTGGCTACCTCCAGACCAAGAACGAGATTGTCGAAGCAAACATCATGGTGCCCACCATTACCGAAGTTGAGCCATCTGACACACTGGAGAGAGTCGGGGAGATTATGAGCATTGTCGGGAACATTGTGATTGTGAAGGGTCTCCCCGCGGATAACCAGAGGCCCTTGTGCGAGCGTGCTCTCGATGCCGAGTCCTTGCTTGTATTTGATGATCGAAAGGTTTTTGGATATGTGAGTCGCCCAATTTTCTGCATTATCATATGTGAACTCTTCCTTGCGGTGCCAGATATACGAGACTTTCGGTCCAACATCCCAACCACTTTATCAGGTCATGTTTAACCGACATTATCCATTGGATACCGACAAAGTTTGGTTGTCCCGTGAAGTATTCCATGTTCCACAACGAAGTCATTTTGTGTTCGTGGACCAACTCAAAACTTTACGTGGCAGCGATGCCAGTAATATCCATGACGAAGAACCCGCAGATGACGAGATTGAGTTCTCGGACGATGAGAAAGAGGCAGCCTTCAGAGCAGAGCGCAAGAGAAGGTGAGGGTGATAAAAATGTTATGATTTTCCCTAACACTTTGTTGTAGGCGCGGACGCTCTGTATCATCTTCTAGACACTCTACCCCCGCCCCATCTCGCGTCCATGCCGACGATATGTTTCAGACCACTTATCATGGTTCCAACCCATACGATGCTCACGGACCTTATGATGATGACTATCATGCTACACGACCGTCGCGACCGTCACCTGTACCATATGACGATCCATATGCTGATGTTCCCGCTTCAGATGTTTGTGTACCCTTTGTGGAGTTGGACGCCAAATCTGGAGGGGCGATTCGAGACAGTGGAGAGGTTGGTCCTCAGGCATCCCGTGGGCGTATTGCCAGACGAGGTACAAGGGGAAGGGGTGATCGAAATCACCAACCGAGGACCTCTCGGCGAGAATACCGTCACAAACCTGTTGCATCCCAACGAACGCAGGACTCAGATGCACATCAGCCATTTCCTACGACCTCGCGAATGGCTGAAAGTACGACAGGGTATGCGCATGTTGCGGATGCGAATACACACTATCCCTATGTTCAACAGGCTTCTAATGCATGGTTCTCTCCCGAGGCAAACCATATCCAAAATTACCGACAACCTTTTATCCAGCCCCACATTAACCCTCGGTTTGCATCCGTATTCGGACTCAACTTGCCATCTGGAGTCATGGTCCCATGTGCTCCTCAGAACCCTAGTAACGACCACGCGCCTCAATCACAGCATTGGGCGAACACGTGGACAATGCAAAGTAGCGCAGGTGCTGAAAGTGAAGAGGCCGCATATAGACCGTTGTAGTCCAGATCGAATTGGATTGAATGGCAAGCATTTAACTGCCAGCATCATCCGGGTTGACAGACATTGTGGAAATGTTCGACAATGAAATCCAAATTCCATTCATCTTTCCTGCGAATTTGGTAGGAAATCTACATCTCAATCGCTCTTCATTCGATGCACTTGCTTGTGCGCCACAGTAGCACATGGACGGCTGACTTGAAACCACAAGAAGCTCCCATAATCAGTGCCTACATATCCGAATTCGAGCAAGACACCCTTCGGCCATTATCGACTTATGCCATCCTCGACGGTACAAATACGGGGTCTTGAGGTAGGTTGTACGTACTATCTACTAGTTAAGAATGATCTTCTCCTTCGTCATGTTAGCTCAACTTCTCCACTTGTCGCAGGCTCTCAGCTCCGGCTGTTCCACATCCGGCGTCGCCTCTTGTCAGACTACCACTACCCCGCCCAACACATGTTGCACCGAATATGTATGTTTCTTTGTTCGTCCTGGTCCACCTCTGCTAACTATTATGTCTATATCATAGGGCCTGTTACTGCAAACTCAGGTATTCTCTTCGTAATTATGCCCCCTTGTAGCTGACAACAGAAGTTTTGGGACCCCGATGTCCCTGGGAGCCCTGCTGATAGTTGGACCATCCACGGTGAGCGGTATTCCTCGGAAAGAATACACTTCAAATCTCATGCAGTCGTTAGGATTGTGGAATGATAAGTGCGTTTGTTACCAGAGAAGCACTTCTATGCTTATTAGCTATTTGTGTCAACAGTTGCGATGGCACATACAAGGAGGATTGTGATCCATCGCGTAACTATGATATTTCCCAGGTGTGAAAGTTTTTCGCATACTTTCCAGCAGAGCATCGACGTAACCCCATGCTCAGCTACTCACTGATCAAGGCGCTACTTCTACGTTGGACTTCATGCGACAATTTTGGTTGAACGACGATGGTTCCAGCGAAGAACTATGGAATGTAAGTCGTGAACTGAATAAACATGGGCATAATTTGCTAACATCCCTCCAGCACGAATGGGCGACACATGGCACGTGTTTCAGGTAGAAATTACACCAATAGTTTCTCCGTTTCCGTCTTTATCAACTTCGGGTACTCCACAGCACACTCGAAACTTCTTGCCTCCCATCTGATAGCTCGGAGGGAGCAGAGGTATGTTGCAGACAATTCAGGGATTACGCACAAGGCTGAATCCGTATCGAAGGCTGTGGCATACTGCGAAACAACTGTCTCACTGTTCCAGACCCTACCTACGTACACTTGGTTGGAAGACGCCGGTATCACTCCTTCCACCTTTCAAACCTACTTCTTGTCGGACATCCTTGCGGCGCTCGAGTCGGGTTCCGGAGGTGTAAGTACATATCTACATCGTGGCGTTCGTGTCTAAAACTATCTCGTTCCAGTATACTCCTGAACTGAGTTGCTCGGACGGAGCTTTGAGCGAGATCAGATGGTACTTCAACCTAAAGGGATCAGTCATCGATGGTACATTTGTTCCCATCAGTGAGTACATTCATTTCTTTTCAATCAGGACCCTGGTATTGATGATTGTCTAGATTCCCCTTCGTCGTCCACCTCCTGTCCATCTACAGGTGTTCAGTACCCTCCGAAATCTGGCTGATGTTGTGTATTTTTGGAGATGTACGGAAGATGCTAAATTGGAATGTCGATATGTTGTGCGCACAGTTGCCGAAGTTGTGAAAGTCGGTCCCAGTAAACCACAGCCGGGCCTCCGAGTTGGATCAACATGGCTCCTCCCATCGATCATCCGTGTCTTCATTTAGATGTTCTGAAGCAGTCATTTTCCGTCAAACAATATGTTTCCGCAGATGAAATACTTCCCGATGTTCTCCGGAAGTTGAATGCACCCAAGACGACAACGGGAGTCATCTCAATTACTCGAACGGCAGAAGAAATTTCCGTTGTATGCGAGGCCGAGCAGGACGAAGGAGACTGGAAATGCATCAAGATAGCGGGTCCTATGGAATTTGGTTCATATATTCGCTTGACTACGTTCTACTTGTGGTGACCGGGTATTCAAACAGAACTAACGGGCGTCGTTTGTGCGTTTACAACGCCTCTCAAGAATGCTGGAATCCCAGTGTTCGCTATTTCTACTTGGTGAGTAAGACTCTTTGCAACTGCATTTCAACCTACATGCAACCTAGGAATACCGATTATGTGCTGGTGCCAAAGGGGAGGATCATGGAAGCCATTCGTGCTCTAAGCACTGACGGTTGGTTGTTCGTCGAAGGCTCCTCCGAGTCTGTCCATCCTCAGGCTCCCGCGCCGTGACGCGTGACGGCGGTGATGAGTTGACGCTGCTGGATGGGGATCTCACTCGAAAACCATGATTGACGATTGGCGAGAATTTTATTTTCGAACGTAGTACTGTGTCAGAGTGCAGGAGGAGTTGAGTACATGACTGTAGTAGCTGTGGTACTTGGCCAGTATGTGTGTGGGCATGGGCAAGAACATCAATTGTATATCCATCAACGCGGTCCACAACCTGCATTGGGTGCCTCCACCATACGACGAACTGCTTGTTCCAGTCTTAGTTACTACTATCCTTGACCTTGACTTGAACGCTGCATCTTGGTCAACGACGGCAGTCAGCGTTGTGCAAGCAACACCGTTTCACCACTGGCACTGGCAGGCGCTGAAGACGGCGTTCATGGCGGACGCACTTCATCCATCAACTTCACGTCCTCGTCAGAAACGTGTTCTGCCCACACGTTCTCGTCGTGGTGGTCCTGGGATAGGAAGCTGTGATGTAGACCTTATGATTTTGGATGCTCAAAAACGTCGATGTTCGTACCTGCGATCTCCTTGTTGTTTTGTGTTCATTTTCTGTTACAGTCGATAACGAGCCTCTCATCCCTTCCGACACGACCTTCTTATTGACAACGAATTCCGCGCTGCTCCAGTCCTCGCCCAAGTCGGCGAGCTTTGGGCTCAATACTCTCGCCAATCAGCGTTACTTCGACCGGGCTGATGTCATAAAGGCCTATCGCGAACAACTGGACATCCAAACTCCCGAATTTACTTTACTGTCGGAGGATGCAACAGTCGGTGGGCGTTTCAGGCCTCGGTCGTCGGGAGAGGTGCGCACTGGCTCATCTAGTTTTCGTATGACGTATGCTCATGTTCGTTCCGACTATCTCCAGCAGGATAACGCAGACACATCCGATGCAATGTACGAGAAGCGTCATCGGAAACATGAGATTTTTGAGAAGCGTCAACGGCTGCGCGAGAAGGAGAAGTTGAAGCACGAGCAATATAAACTCAAGGAACGTATTGAACAGCTCAAAGTTATGGATGGTTCTGCATTCCTTGGCTTGCCTGCTGCGTCATTTTCCCTACCACCCGCAGCAGACGAAGACAAATCAGGAGTTAATTTATCTGGTACCCAGCCCAATGACACTGCGATCCTCGACGAAGGGGAAAGGCGCCAGCAAGAGATGCTTGAAGTTGCTTCCATTCTGGAGGAGCGTTACCGAACGCTCCTCCCTTCGGACAAGAAGCTTGCAGACCTTAAAAGTGCAAACAGGTCGAGTAGCGCGAATCTACAAGCTCCTGAATCGCGTAGTCCAGAGGAGTCCAGTTCAACAGGGAGCGAATTGCCGAACCAGCTTTTGTCAAAACCCAATGCTCCTTCGATCATTCTCAAGATCAAGGTTCCCCAAACCCGTAACAAGGATCATAACGGTCTCCCGTTTCACCAAGTAAGCTCTCCTGAAACCAATTCGATCACTGTACACACTCCTTTGTCACCCACGAAGCCGATTTCCATGGTTTCGTCAGATACACTATCATTGTGTTCTGATCGACCCTACAAACGCTACCGGGCATCGCATGTTGACGATGCCCAATCTCCCAGTTCCGCTGGTACTCCTGAATATGCCGCAAAGCCTCCGCATCCTACTGCACCGAAGGGTGAGCCGTGTGTGCTCATGCAATGGGCGCTTCGTAGTCAAGCCACACCGAACGCGCGGAAGACACAAAGACACGTGACTGCGTTTGGCACCAAGGTCCCACAGAGTATAGAGGAAGTCAGGGACTTTGAGCTTCCGGAGTGGATTCGACCACGTTCACCGACAATCGTCGATGACGGGACCAAAGATCCCGATGTGGTTTACGTCCCATCACCTGAACCCCCGTCAACGCCTACATTACTCCTTCAGTCTCCCTGAAGGGGCTTCCTCGCACTTTCAGTTTTCACGTATTTTATACTTATTTCAGTCTATCGATGATACTTAATTACAGGGCAAGGTGAAAGATGTCTAAACAACTATACGACAGTTTAGATCAAATCACAGTCGAGTAAATATCAAGGAAGCCCACTTACCCTGCCTAGTTGACCTTCCCCGAATGGATTCCTCGATGAGGTTCAAGGCACCTGTTTGGGCATACAATGATACTTGCTTGTTTCGACCAAGAACCAAGCGGGCATAGTCTATGGGGAGCCGATATGGATCAGCGAGTCCTTCTGGAAGGTAACTTGCGTAGTCGCCGCCCAATTCCTTCTTGGTTTGCAGACGAATTGACAGAGCAGAGCGAGTAGGAGTGGAAGCAAACAACACGTTTAGATCTGTGCTCGGTCTCATCTCATGCTGCCTCGGAGAATCGAAAACAGCGCGTTTTTTGCGGGGCAGTGATTCGAGGCCGTTGGGCCGGTTCACATGATCGATGTCAACTTCTCGGACATCTGTAAACCATTTCTCAGCTGCGTGATCCCTTTTCTGCGCAGAACGGGACGAGATGAAAGAGGTATTAGCTCGAGGGCGTGGCTTTTTGTTTGTAGCAGTCGCTACTTCGGCGCGGGGATCAGGGCTTTGCTGCTCTGCGACAGAGTTGCGAGGGATCCTGTCGCTCAAGCCTAGAGGGAATGAAATGAGGATGGAACATGGCTATATTCATTCTAGACATACGAGATAGGATTGATGTAGGCTTTCGCGCACCCTCGACACTGGTGGGTGTCGATGCTACCGTTTGCATAACTACAGTTCTGATGTCAGTATGGACTGGGAGGGACTCGGAGGACATACACAAACGCTGGCCGTTATTTGGACTTTGGCCGAGTCGAGCAGCGAGACCAAGCGCGCGAGGCGGTGGTCGCACATGGAGCTTCAGCATGACCGCAAGTGGAAAACCCACAAACGGTCGCTGATCCAAACTTTCTTATGCACTCCTTCTTGGCCTACCTCGTCATCAGCTTCGTGCTGTTTTTGATACTCTTCCCGGTGCTCAGTTCGCAGGTATTCATCATATGGCCTTGGTACGGTCGCGAATGGACCGTCGAGCTCCTGATGTTGCTCGTTCCGTTCAAGTATGTTACTTTCCCGTTCGCTTCAACTGCGCATTGACACATCCTGCAGTATGCTGGCGTTTATGATGCTGTGGAACTACTACCTATGCATATATACTGACCCTGGACGGGTGCCCGACGGTTGGGTCAGTTGCGCTGCTTCCTCTCTTTCGCTCGTCTCATATGAGGTCTAGGAACCCGATACCCGTGCTGGGGAAGGGTACGAAGTAAAAAAGCTTACAGGAGGTCCTAGGTACTGTCGGACCTGCGAAAAATACAAACCTCCGAGGTCCCATCATTGTAAACAATGCAATCGGTCAGTCAATTGGCTTCCATGTGCTGGAGATATCTAAACCACCGGTGCTAGATGCGTACTTCGGATGGGTTCGTTCTACCAGTTTCTTCGCTACGTTTTACTCTCCTCACTGCTTTGATACAGATCACCACTGTCCTTGGGTCAACAATTGTATTGGCTATTTCAACCACGGTCATTTTCTTCGTTTCTTGTTTTATGTAGATGCCACATGCACCTATCATCTTTTCATGGTAACGCGGAGGGTAATGACTACAACTAATTACTACGTGAGTCCTCCGAAAAACCCAGACTTTCTCGTGTTGATTTAACTCAGGACATTCCTTCCGGTTTCGAGTTCCTTTGCATTCTTCTGAACTATGTACTCGTAGGACCGGTCATCCTTGCCGTCGGGGCATTCAGGTCTGTTTTCATCAATTATGGTAACCTCAGTCTGACTGTGCGCATGTAGCTTATATCACTTTTATGGCTTGATGCGCAATACCACCACTATTGAGGGATGGGAGAAGGACAAGGCTGCTATGCTCAGACGTAACGGTAAAATACAAGAGGTGAGTCATTTGTGTCTGAATATGCCACAACAACTAATCTCGTACGACAGATCAAGTTTCCTTACGTATGTGCTTAGATTCCTAGAATTAACAGCGGGAAGGCACTGACTATGGGATAGGATTTGGGAGTGCGGAGGAACATTGCCTCTGTTCTGGGCAGCAACCCATTTCTTTGGTGTTGGCCCACAATTCTCCCGGGGACTGGCGTCAAGTACCAGTTGTCAATTGGAAATGGTAAGGATTGAGGAATACCGTAGTACAGTGTGTCGCACACAGAAGAAGATCATGAGACAGGGGTCGGACCCCCGTGTCTCTGATCACCCTCGGTCCTATTCATATCTGCGGTGTCTTTTGTCCCCTTCTGTTTTGCACAGCTGACGGGCCTGCCTTGTTTGTTACATTTCAGAGCGAGATCTCGAGGCATGGCCACCAAAGGACCCGGCTCTAGAGAACCAAAGACCTTTCAAGCTCCCTGATAGCCCCTGGACTTACGAGAACGGTGGTGTCAATCCTGCCCTTCGTCCCTCCAATGTGCGTCCACGACCTATCGATGAACGGTCATCCGCTCGAGCGTACACCTCTGCACTCTCGCCCTACCATCCAGACTTTGAACACGATGCTCATCCATTCAGACCCCACTCTGCAAGTAATGACACAGAAGAACATCGGGGGGTGAAGGTACGACGTGGCTCGGAAGGCTATGAAGTCCGTCCCATAAACAGAGAGGAGATGCTCAGGGAGTATATACAGAGCGAGATCCAGAGGACAGGAAGATACGAGGTGTACCAGCCAGAGGAGTATGTTGAAGGTTACGAATCGGACCCAAGAGAAGATGCCGATGAGGATGTGGATGCGGCATACGACGATGACAGACCATTGGGACTTGGAAACTCAAATTTCCTTCCTGATACATTCACGGACCAACAGGGAATCTATTGAACAATGGGATGACCAGTATATTTGTCTTAGTAGGGTAAAGGTCACACTGAAAGGATACAACCATTAAGTAATAAAGCGATTAGATACCTTGAAGAAACCGAGGGACCATGACGATCAAAAAAGTCCAATCAAGTGGTGGCCACCCTCTCAAGGTACACTTTCCAGATATGACCACTCTTCTCTCCGACCTCCAGAATGTTCGAACCGGTCTGCAACTCCATATCCCAAACCCCCTCCTGTTCGGGTTTTTCACTGACACCTTTACCATTCAGTACGATATGAATGTTCTCGCGTGATGGGGTAGTCGCCTTTGAAGCCTTCTTTCCTGCGACATCAGATCTCTTCGTCGCGATTGCTTTAGCCTTGACCTTCATATTCTTGGGTGGACGACCACGACCGCGTTTCTTTGGTGCCGGTTCTTCGTCCTCCTCCTCATCGACGTCTTGGGCTTCGGCATCTTCGTCGCTGCTATCTCGATCCTCGTCTCCAAAAAATCTGATTTCAGAAACAGTCAAGGAAATCTCGCCATGGCCAAGCTTCATTGCCCATGACCTGACGCCGTCACGATGGTCCAACCAGAAGGATCTTCCTCCAGGTTTTACGGCGATGAAAACCTCCTTCAGGGGTCTGTGACCGCTCAGTGATGGTGCAGGGGATCTCGAGACAGAGTGTGCGTTCCGAAGGTGATGGACCGCAGGTGCAACTGCGGGCACTGAAGATTTGGGTGTGGCGACGGGCTGGGCTGCTGGATGGTATGTTGCGTTGGGATAGTGTGTATGATGTGGAGCGGGAGGGTACTGAGGTTGCTGCTGAACGGTAACTTGAGGTGAGGGTGCACTAACTTTCGAAGACGACACAGCTGCTACAGGCGCAGGAACAGTGACTGGAGTTATGCGCTGAGAGACAGCTGGAGCAAGGGTTGCTGGAACTGGAACTGGAGTAGGGGGTTTGGGCGCTACAGGTTGAGCCACAAGTGCTGCTGCTGCAGGCGTAACGACTGGAGCCGAGGCAATTTGGTGTAAGGACACGGGCGCCTGGGTGGGGTTCTTGATAGTGGCGACAGAACCGGGTAACCGGAACGTCAAGGGACTTGCCACGTGGTCCTGTGTAGACTTCTTTCCCAAGCCATCTGCTGGCTGAGCAGTCGTCGTCGTTTGCGCGGAAGACACACCAGGGACCTTGAGCTTGATTTTACCTGGTGTCTTTGCATACCTAGGGAGGGCGTGTGGCGATGGCAGATCAGACATGAGTTGGCGAAAGTGGTCCTGTGACAAGTGTAAGTCTTATGTTGGTACAACAGAAGGCCAACCGACTCGGAGGGTGATGGCATCCTCCCATATTTGGCTATGCTCCAAGTTAAATTCAAGGGCGTTTGAAAATACTAGTTCGACGTCGGTGGCGAATTCATCGGAAGTTGCATACTCTTTACGCTTCAACCGTTTCTGTGTCGAAGTGAGTACGTCTTTGCACGTGAGATATGTCAAGACATACGAAGATGTACTCTAGACACATCGGGCGCTTGATTTGTCTGTAGTATGATGGATAGTCTTTCTTTGATGGCATCTCCATGAAGACGTCGGAAAGGACGTGGTGCCTGGTAGCATCAAGCTGAATTGAACTGAGTAACCTGGATAGCAAATAAAGCTCACGTCTCCTCGTCCGTTTTTTCCACGAGCTTTTGAAGCCTTGATTTGAGTAAACGATTCATATTGGGTGGCTTGTTCTTCTTCTTGTCGTCATCGCCCTCGCCGTCCTCACCGTTTTCGTCATGATCACTGCTTTTCTTAACTTTCTTGCCGGTTAACCTGGAGTACTCCTTGTTGGCAAATTTCTGTTGGTGCACAGCGAAGTGAGTGTTGATAGTGGTAGATATTGCAATATACTGACGAGCAAGAACTTGGCATCTAGCCAAATTTGACTGTCCTTCATGTTGTATCGTTTGGCGTTGGTAAAGCACAATTCGAAGTCCTGTCGAACGTCGTCGAGGGAAGAATAGACATCTTCGTCTATTTTTTTCTTTATGTCATCCAAGCAGATGGGATGTGTGATGACATTGTAGTAGTCTGGATAGTGGCGTTCTGAGGGAAGTCGCATGAAAGCTGGAGAGCATATGTTGCCTCTGAGGTGTGTTTATGAGCCATATGCAAAACTGTCAGAAAGGAAAAACAGGCAAAGCGGCGCGCAAGCTTGGTTTGTAACGCACTCTTTATTGACTGCATCCTTGACCATCTGCCACAACTTGCTTGCTTGGCCCTTGAACACGCTTGTGTCGATGTTGCTTCCATCCGCATCTTGAAGATTTGCATCACCGTCGCTGGCATATGGGGTCGCGGATGTTGGAACCGTCGCTTCCGGGGGCGCGGGGAGCTCTTTGCGTCGCTTCATTCGAGGGATTTCCAAGTCGACTTCTCCAGCTAAGAACCCCAACTCTCGCTTCATCGCCATTTGAAAGGTAATTCCTCTTGTCCTGGTCCTCTCAGGCCAAATTTACGGTGTTGAGGGAGACGACGGCGAAATGTCCATTATCTTGGGCCACGCTACTTCGTCTGTCGATTAACATGCCATGGCGTAGGTCACGTGATAGGTAACCAGTTACGCGCTTAGGTCAGCAAGGCCATACCCATGCCCTACTACCTGAGCGCTCAGATGGGTGAATAGGTGTAGATTTTGTTCTTTCTACTAGTCACTACAAATTTCAACTGAAAGTTGCGTGCGCGCGATTGCTGACCGTGACGATGCTTGCACTATACATACTACACTGGCAAGCGGTACCTTCGGACGGGGTAAATATTTCGCACAGCACAGAAGGGATTGAGAGCGGGTAGAATAACAGTCAAAGTTGAAGAGATTTGTAGGCTATGTTAGCAACGGAGAGCGCGAGCATCGCTTTCCGGATAGCAGCAGCGCGAACGAAAGAGCTGCTGAGCAATAGCACTACATGCATATGTGACATCTACATCAAAAGCATGCTGCTCCTCAAACGTAAGCTACCGGCAACAACAAAAATCGGTGAGGGCATACAACTGTCGATATCAGGTGAAAGATCGAAAAGAAGCACGAGGACGTGGTCAATGAGTAAAAGCTGCAAGACAGGTTCAACGATATCCGTAGGTGCACTCACGGCATCACGGCCCGGGAGTGGCCCATCAGCAAAACCGCTCGTGCCGTTATCTAGACACATTCCTTGTCCGATCATCTTTCTTTAAATATAATGTTCTGAGAAGCTTCAAGAGCATCATATTCGTAGATTCCATATGTTTCTAACCCTCCGTTGTACAGACCATGTCCACAAAATCCCTTACTTTCCTGATTTCCTCCTCGTCAGTCCCCCAAACACTCCATTCGCCCATTCCCATTCCTTCAGGTCTGTATTTCGAATGACCATCCATCCATTTGCCGCCGCTCAGGTGGATCTCCTTCAGTCCATGAGATAAGAGAGCTCTGCACACTACCGGGATGGTTGATATGTTGATCCCAGAGCCGGGGAGAATCCCCACGGACATGCGCTTTGCAGAGTCTAGCATCCATGCCAGGTTTTCCAGAGCTTCCGGAGAACTCAATTGTCTACGTTGACCACTTGTGGGTGATCACATTCAGCAACTGGGAAACTCTGCTGCTTTGGTGAACAGTCACCTCGTCAATATCCTCGTAATCCCAGTTATCTTGGACAGCGTCTTCCATACTTTTGTGGGTGGGTGCTCTGGACAATCATTTGCTTTATGTTCGGACGTACCTTTCTGGAGGTCCCTGGCCACATCGAACGCACGGTGGAAACATACTGATTACACTCTAAGGATTATCGGCCTCAAATGGTGGATAATATGATGACTCACCTTCTAGTGGTGCTGCCGCTGAAACAAGTCTACCTCCAAGTGGATAATTACGTTCCGAAAAAGTGTCAATACTCACTCTCTGACTTGTTTCTCATTCACGTCACCGGTGGGAGTGAGTGCGCCGAAAACAACGCCTTGTACACCATACTCTTTGAAAGCATGGATATCCTGAAGCATGGCAGCTAGTTCTCCTGCGCTGTATACAAAGTCCCCTGCACGAGGCCTGACCATTGCCTTTCCACCAGGATTTTCATCAGCTTGACCACGAAAATCGAGAGACATGCAGACCATTATAGGAACGTTCGGGACAGCCTTCTTCACAGATTGGAGTAAGCCGACGCTTGGAGTGGTTCCACCGCCATAGCCCAGATTGGCGCACAACTCGAGGCGGTCTGCTCCCCCGCGAACGGCCCTGTGGAAGAGTCGACGGGTTGATCAGATAGCGGGACTCTGCTGCAAAGTGAACACCAACGCCACTGCGGATTCGACAGAATCTACACATACTTCGATGGTGAGACTCGAAGGTCGCTCGCGAATTGCATCAGCCATATCTCGTACGCAGCAGTTCAACGATGTTGGGGATCTTTTGATAATGGGTGTGTGCTTCCTCGAATGGCCGCCACTCAGGCTGATTAGTAGGTGTAATGCTTCCGACGCGTTTATAAGCGTGGTCGATGCGACAACCCGGACGGCGCCGCTCCGACTCCGTACACCCGTCGGAGTCCCGCCCTGTCATCCCGCCATCACCCTCCCTGTCCACCCCGCCTTCGCCCACCCTGCATCGCCCCGTTGTCAGGACTCACGTCGTCGAGGACGGCGGTCACTGACGACAACACGCTTTCGTCCCGCCGTCTGACAGCGCAGGCGAGCGTACTGGTGACTCGGATGATGCACTGACCGTGTGTCCGCTTTTCGACTCCGCACAGCACGCCGTGCCGCACCAATCCTGAGGTGAGCTCGTCGCGATGCCGCAAGTTAACAATCCATCTGTGCAGGTACTCTGCCCCCTGACATAAGTGCAGCTCAGCGCTGGCGTTGAGCCTCGCGTGACGCACGCCGCGCCCGCCTCGCCGATCGCGATCGAAAGCGGTGCGACGCCATGCGTAGTAGCATGGCTGGTAGCACTAACCTGTTTCCTCGTTCTCATTGTACATGGTATCCAGGAGGACTTAACTCCCGACGGCGATCGTGGTATCAATGGCCCATCTGTAAACGGAAATCGAATTCTTTCGCTGTAAAAACCATGGTTTTTGTCCCATTCAGCTACCGTAGGTATTTTGTGGACATGGTTTGTGCCAGCAATGCCTATTCATCAATGATGTAAACTCGATTCTGCATTCATGTCCACTAGCCAGAGGACGTCGTGGCCTACTCATCAACACAAAAGCTCGTGTCTTCCAGCCATCATGACAACTGTATTCTAGAAAAAAAAAAAAAAAAAAAAGAGAAAACGTTGTACGCTCCCCAGGGCGTCTCGGAAACACGTGCAAGAGAAAGATTCAGAGTACTGTAAGCAGGATCATTGATCCGATGCTGTTCCGGAATAGAGAAAAATCCTCAATGAAGCGTCACATCGTTGATGTCGTTTTTTCGACATCAACTCGAATGCCCGACACAGGCGCTGCTTCACCTCCGTCGCTCACGCTACCGCGTCG